>JAAIIK010000272.1:742277-760103 GCA_014706435.1 Silurus glanis
ACACACACACACACACACACACACACACACACACACACACACATACACACATACACACATACACACACAGACTCCAGTTTATAGTCTTTTATTTGCCTGGCTGTAGTTGTATAAGTTTGCTATAGTGATATGGGTACAATTTATGCATTTTAATTATCATAGCACATCATCGAAAGGTGTCATAGTAACAATTAGGGCTGTTTTAAAGAATATTCTTTACAGCATTTCAATAAACTATAATTACTATAAAAAGGCTAAATTACATAATTGATCATAGGTACTAGGGATGTGCATCTCCAGAACTGAGTAAACTGGAACATTAATAGGAATAATATCTCTGAACAGTGCACCTTAACAATGATGGAACTGTAATGAATGCAGATTTGGTGTAGAAAGATGCAGCTCTACCTCTGCCATGTTAATCTGTATTCTACGTGACTCTCAGGACACGCCTCGTTCTCCGTAGTGTTGTGATACGTCATATTTACGTAGCAGCAGTGGTGCTGTAGCGAGGAGAAATCGATCTACATATCAAATATTCGTCCCTTTCTAAATAATAAAAGTGTAGAACATCTAATAATAATTATATATAAATAAAAGTGTTTTTACCGACACAATTTGGTGCACACTTTTTTAAATCGACGCATCACATCGTTAACTTTAATGTCGATGCGAATCTTTGAATCTGATCATTCCCTAATAGCTGCAATACATTACTGCCAATTATCACAGGATGGAGAAACTAGACACAAGATACAGTACAGAAAACCTATATATTGTGTACGCACTAAAAATATAGACTACTACATTGTTACAGTGTAGAGTGTAACAGACAGTAACAGTCTGTTACACCATACATACACCATGAAATTCTTACTCTGTGAATCCTTCAAGCGGCCTAAATTACAGACATAAATAACAAATAACAAATGTGCAAAATTATGATGCAGATATGGAGCAAATGCAAGAAACTGAAATGTGTACATGTATAAAGTGTGCAGTGTACAAACTATATTTTAAAATAAAGTCCTGCAGAAGATTCATCAATTGGAAATAAATAGCTGGAAATAAACTATGCTAAAAATGTAAGGGAGAAGAATTACACTTATTTCCATATGATTTTCCTTATTTCAGCTATTCTGGTGTAGAATTCGGTGAATATATGAAGAATGGTTGGGTTTTAATTTGCCTGTGAAACCACAATCAATGATACAACATTAGAGGTCGATCAATGGATTTTACTGATATTAATAACTCGGTTGGATTGTGTTTGTCAATAACCGATTCATTAACCAATCATTTTTTTTTAATGAATACTGGATTAAAATAACAGCAATAATAATAATAATAAGAAGAAGAAGAAGAACACTCTATGTAAAATAAATAGTGCTGAACTTAATTACATACATAAAAAATGTGTAATATAAATATTATATATTATTTAAAATATATATATTATTTCATAAATAGAATTATATAATTAATAAATTATAAATAATACATATAGCACTCTCTGTGCAGTGCGCAGTCTCACGTGTAGTAACAAACAGCAGGTGTTGTCAGTGATTCCCCTCTGTCGTATTCTGTATGAATGTATATGTGACAAATAAAATTTAATATGATGTGATGGAATTTGAGGAATGTCATCATGCTGGAATGGTGTTTGATGAAGGGAAATAAAATGCAAAAGCCGTTTTATACGAATGTATGCTTCGAAATTTGGAACAGTTTGGAGGGGAAGCCAAGGCACATGGGTGTAATGATAGGGGTGCACATACTTTTGACCCTATAGTATAAAAAATATTTTGTGCAAATTGCCTTAAACATTTCTGTTTTGACAAAACGAGACAAAAGCAATCAACTATCAGTTATTAATTAATTGACAAGACCGATTAATCGGTCGACCTCTATATCCAACATAGCAAAAAAAGCATTAACTCTTAGAGATTTTTTTTTTTCACAGCCACCAGGATGATCTTACACAATTGGAAATGCCACAAAACCCCTAATGTGTAAGATTGGATTGATGGGATGATTGAAATTGCATCATATGAGAGCACTGCAGAGTGGGAAAAAAATTTAGAAATGTTCTCATGTTCTCTTGATGGTGTGTAATTTAAAGTTTTGACTGTTAAACAAGTTGAATTACAATTAAAACACAATTGGTTCAATTACACAATAATGAGCGAGTGAACCTCCCAAACTGCATGGTGCACACGTTCTGTGATGTGAACTAAGCTTTAATTGAAGGAAAATATTTGTCTGATGGACTAATCATTCACCTGAGTGTGTGTTCAGTCATTTTTAATCCACTGAGTTGTCAACTGAAGTCCATAAGATCACAAATACATGAACACATCAGATTGTACACCATGCACAATGGTGGTTAATGGAAGGATGTCTCAGTCATCTTCCACTTCCACCTCCAGCGTTTCTCAATTCAAACGAACACAAATCATAATTATTTACTCCCATGAACAAGATGGGAACACCTGATCTTTCCAACCATATGTGGTTCTTCCTCAGAGAATTGTATCGGATGTCTTTGGATGGTGTTGCATAAAATTCTCCCTTTACTTGAACTAGGAGACTCAAAACTGTTCTGGCATGACAATTCACAAAGTCATGATCTGCTTTCCATGGGTTGGAAGATGTAGAAGATCTCCTGCTATAAAGCTCCAACCCTATAGAACATGAAGAACGTGAAGGCTGACTGCACCCCAGGCCTCATCACCTTCTCACCTCCATCAGTACCTGACTTTACTAACACCCCTTGTGGCTGAATCAGTACCAGACTCCACAAAATCTAGTGGAACATCTGCATTTGTTGCAGTTTTTGTAATAATTATTTTCAGGTGGATGTGCTCCAACAGCAAAAGAATACATTGTGATCCAAGACCAGAAATCTGAGGTTACACAGAGAACACATTTTCCAAAATCGAAGATTGTTAAAAAGCATCACCTGGCCGTTTAATCATTATCTGTGAGGTTTTGGTAGCATGGTATGAGAAATATCAGAGATTCTTCTCATTCTTGTGATAGTGTGAAATCGAGAACAAGGAGGATTTTGGCAGCAGCCGTCCACTAGATGGTGGTAACACACTTTCATTCAGAGTCCAAATCTCCTACATGGAGCAGGAGGTGTTCAGAAACATGAAGAATCACTGACTGGTGTGATGAAACTGGAGCAATGAGGAGATGCACTATATTTAGAAGAAGTGATTTGTGCCTGCGTTAAACAAAGGCACCTTTTACTGCAACCTGCTTAGTCTTTCTCTCTCTCTCACACACACACACACACACACACATACACACACACACACACACACACACACACACACACACACACACACACACACACAAACCAGGTCTGCTGTAAATGATAGTTATATAATATGTTAAATAAATCAGTAGCTGAAAGTTTAATACAGTCGATTTTTGTGGACACTTGGCCAACACACTACAAAAAAAATGTAATTTGATGTGATGTAATTTGAGGGCAAGCGGGAGAAAATGAATGAAATGAATGTAATTTGAGGAATGTCATCAAGCTGGAACGGTTTTTGATAAAGGGAAATAAGAAATTTGGAACAGTTTGGAGGAGAAGCAAAGGCACATAGGTGTAATGGATAGGGGTGCACATACTTTTGACCCTATAGAATAAAAAATATTTTGTGCAAATTGCCTTAAACATTTCTGTTTTGACAAAATGACAACTATAAATGCATTAAAGACATTTTGGAGCGTAGCCTGGATGACCTGCAATGATGTTTAGACAGTCACATGACAAGAAATGACACTAAAAAGTGCTTTTTTACTTGTCATGTATATTTACAGCAGACAGTGTCACACATGATACAGCCCCCCGGAGCATTGAGAATTGAGAGCCTTGCTCAGGGGCCCCGATTATTGGCGATACCGGGCCTTAAACCCCCGACCTTCTGAACTACTTCCCTGATACACCCTCACTCCTCCTCCTGCTCCTCCTCACCTTGCCTTCAGAGGTTCAGGTAGCTACATGTGCAAACTGTCTGTGGCCTGAACACTAAACATTTTTCTGCTGATGAGATAGTTAGCGTGAAGTTGTGTTTGAGCACGAAGCATTACATTCTAGTCAAGCTGTTAATTGTTTTTCAAATTCTGCCCCGTATACGTAGCTGAATTTCTGTCTGACTTGCCTGTGGAGTCACGTCATATGAGAAATGGGTTTAACAAAGTGAGTTGGGGGTGGAGTGGCTTTTAGGCTGCTCTAGGGTTAGAGGGTTCATCCAAAATTTACACCCAGCTACATCAGACATACGATTTCTTAACACCATCGTAATAAAGCCAGCGGTTAGGAAACTCAGGCTTAGACTCAGTTCATGCTTATAGATGGCCCTTATATGTTCTGTTCCCTTTCAGGAACTCGAGCTGCGTCGAAACACTTTGGGAATGCACCCGAGTATGCGGTTGCCAAGCTCAATATAAATTAGCCGGCTCATTAGCAGAAAGTGCTTTCATCTAGTAAATTAGATGAGCACTTTCTGACACCCGTGTCACAACCTCCACATAGGGGTCTTCCCTTTTTTCCCCACCGAGGTGTCCAGGTCATGGATTAAGCCTTTTTCGGCCCGCCCCTTCACCCCCAGTTCTACTGTGTATTCCCAAATTATGGGGCGAAAAGAACATGGTTATGAGGTGATGCTGCGGGTTGAAGAGACACTTGCCACCTATCTCCCTCCCGGAATCGCCTCCTCCCTTAAGACCCTAACACAATACATCGGTGCTCATGGGTAAAGCCTATGCTTCAGCAGGTGAAGCCGCTGCGTCCCTGCACACCATGGCGGTGTTGCAGGCATATCAGGCTGACCTGCTGCACGAGTTGGATATGGGAGGTGCAGCCATTTTGATAAGCTTCGCTGTACGGCGAATCTGGCTCTCAGAGCCACTAAAGAAACGCAGCATCGCGACTCGCTCTCCCCCTGTGAGGGATCCTGCGCAGCACTCTGTGTCGCAGCCTTGTGAAGTGACAGATCTAAGGACACGGACCTCTGAGAAGGGATCTCCTTTCCCAGCTCGGGGGTGCCATATTTCACCCCCGCCCGGAGCTGTGGAGGCTGTGGCCCCTGAGTGGGCACAGCTCCGAGGTTCTGGTCTCTCTAACGAGGTAGTAGAGACCATTCTCCACTTCAGAGCTCCCTCCACAATGAGGTCATATGCTGCCAGGTGGCGTCTGTTCTGCTCGTGGTGTGAGCACCACCAGCTGGATCCTGTTCACTGCCCGGTTGGTTCAGTGCTGGATTTCCTCCAGGGACAGTTCACCAAGGGGTTGGCTCCGCCCATGCTAAAAGTCTACGCGTCCGCCATTTCGGCTTATCACGCCCCCGTGGCAGGGCAATCTCTGGCCAGAGACCCAATTGTAACACGCTCTCTCCGCGGCACCCGGAGACTGAGGCCCCCGGTACGACCTAGAGTGCCTGGGTGGGATCTGGCCATCGATTCGAGCCTCTAGCCGAGGCATCTTGGAGGCACCTTTTAATCAAGACCATGTTCTTGTTTACCATCTGCTCTATCAAGAGAGTAGGGGACCTGCAGACCCTTTCCTTGGCCCCATCCTTCCTGGAGTTTACCCCGGGTATGGCTAGTGCCTTCCTGTACCCCCCTATGGGATACATACCCAACGTGCTCACGGTCGTCCCACGACCCTTAAGATTACAGGCATTCTATCCTCCTCTGTTCCAGGCCCCAGACCAGTAGAAACTGAACCAGCTCTGTCCGGGGCGCGCACTGGACCACTATGTTCACAGGACAGGTCCTTGGAGAAGGACCATTCAGCTGCTTGTCTGCTACGGCCCTCCCAAGAGAGGCCTCCCTGCTAATAAGCAGACTCTGAGCAGGTGGATTGTTGATGCTATCACATCATCTTATGAGTCCTCTGGTCTCCCCGCTTCCTTTGGCGTCAGAGCTCCCTCCTGCCCTCACTCATATGCGTTTTATACTCCTGGTCGTGACGTCACCCCGCCGGTGATGGCCAGCGTAAAATTTTTGACTGATTACACACGTTATTTCAGAGCATGAACACTCAAGCGTGTTCCCAAAGCATTTCGGCACAGCGTCTTGTTCCCTCAGGGAACTAGGGTTACATACGTAACCTAGAGACATTTTCCAATAACATATGACTGCCATAGTAACCCAGGACATCTTTATAGCCATACTATAGCCAGGAGATAATGGAACACTATACAAAAAATGTTTTTGAATTGAATATAAAAAAAAAAAAAGCATTTCAGGACACACAAATCAGCTTCACGTGTTCTGGTATTATCCCACAATGCCTTCTAATTAGACCTTTTAATAAGCATTTCAAACCTGTCAAAAGAATAACATCTAATCAGATGTTATTTTATTGACAGGTTTGCAATGGTACTTCTTTCTAGAGATCGAAAAATGAAATTAGCATAACGATCTGCCAATAGAACAAGACGCGAGAATTCCTATGAGGGAAAAATGTCTAGAAATATGTTTATATTAACTTTATGCAGGTAGTCCCTGAGTTACGATGGAGCTTGTAGTCAACTAAGTACATCATTTAGCAAAAACAGAGCAATTTACTGTACTATACAATGTATATGCAACTATTCAGTATATATGTATATGTATGTATACATGCTGCTACGTTTGCTATATTTTTACAACTTTGCCATATCGCTATTGTCAACGTAAGATCGTAATTTGAACTCGGGGGGGGGGACTACTGTATTTGGTTTATGATAATCATACATTATTTACATTTAGATTTTTATTATATTTACAATATTTCGATCAGGGTGTCTTTTTTTTTTTTTTGCTATGTAAAGGTTTGGTGATGCCAGTAGCATTTTGTTTTGTTTTATTGTGTTTATATTTTCATTAACATTTTGACTCGCTATGCAGAATACACACTAGATATAGTACAAAAAAAACCCTAGTTTGTGTGTGTGTGTGTCAAATAATGTCATCAGCATGCTACATCCGAGCAGGATTTTCAGCCTGTGCACTGATTCACATCATTAATAACAACTACGATATGAATCACCTGAGTTTCATGTTCATGGTGGTCTTATAGGACTTCGATCCATCAGATTTGATCCTGTGCCAGCATCCACCCGGTATGCAGTAAATAGTATTTTTAGGGTTGTTTGAAAATATTGATACGCTTCAGTATCCCGATATTTTGTTTGGCGATTCTAAAAAAACGCAATATCGATATTTAAAAAGATTAATGGCAGTTGTTTCATTTTAAGTTTCTATCTCGACCGCTAGATAAAAAGCAGTAGATCTCTGAACTTAAACAGTGACAGGATATACTGTACTAGCATAAAGACATGCCACTAATGTTAGCATTAATAGTAGTAGCGGTGTTGACTGACTTGTGCTGACGGCAATATGTTTTGTTAATGTGTGGTTTGTTTTTTAAATGGCCTTGAAAAAAGCTTCATTTGGAGCTTAAAGAACAGCGCTAGATGCACAAAGCCACTAGCCTAATGCTAATGATAATACTAATAATATAATACAATCATCATCAACTTCAATCTCACTTTATATTAGGTATCTTTAATGACTATGTGCATATATTTGGAAAAAAAAATTCCAGATTAGGAACAATGATACAATGTTTTCATGTATTGTAATACACTTGATGCCCTGGAGGTGCGGATCCCACAGTGTTCTGGTTAAATTAATATTTTTTGCTAAGATTTGCATATGGAGGTGTGTTCTTAATGACGGCTCCCCTAAAATTATATCCTATTGCTAAAATAAACAATATCCCAATATATCGTCTTGCATACAGTATCAAATTTTATTTTGATATCGTATCGTGATACGACCCCTGTATCGTGATACGTACAGTAGCGTATCGCCAGATACACAGCCCTAGATATATTCTGATGCCTTCACCGGGGTATTAATAGTCCGCAGCCCAAAGTCATCAGGCCAGTAATAACAGTTCAGCTTTTTCTTTTTCTTCCCAGATAATTATTACCCTGTTGGTTTGACTGCTGGCAGTAGTTACCATAGGGACCACTTGCATGCAGTGTACGTGACTCAAAAGTGACGTGCACGTTTGTGTGTGTGACGCACTTTGTGTGTGTGTGTGTGTGTGTGTGTGTGTGTGTGTGTGTCAGCACAATAATGAGTTTTGGTGTCCTTTGTGTCATGTTTCTGTGTTCCGCTACGTCTCCGGGCACACAGATTGCACATCTCCTTTCCAGATTAAGCAGATGGCCTTTGCCTGTATTACTGCAGCAGTCTGATCACACACACACACACACACACACACACACACACACACACACACACACGCACACACTTATTTCTGTGAGACACACACTTACTGTTTCTTTCTTTCGCCACATTTGTGTGGTTGTCCGGGAAAGCCCTTTACATGATCCGATTCTGACATTCCCTACTCCTGTGTGGAAAAAAGTTTGTGGACACCTGATCATTAAACTGGTTTTTGAAAATCCCATTCCACATTTAGTCCCCATTTGCCATTATAATAAGCTCCACTCTTCTGGAAAGATGTGCCACTAGATTTTGTGGAGATTTGTGTGAGATTCATTCAGCCAAAAGGGTGTTAGTAAAGTCAGGTACTGATGTAGGTGAGGAGACCTGGGGTGCAGTCAGCATTCACATTCATCCAAAAGGTGTTGACTGAAGTTGGAGGTCTAAAACAGGAGATCTTCAACGCCAACCCATGTAAAACAGATGCTGGAATGCTGGAACAGGTTTGGGTGTCCTAGTGCAAGTGAAGGGAAAGTTTCATTTATTCAAAAGGCATCTAGGCAAGAAAGACATATGGCTTTAAGATGTACAGAGTAAATTCTTCCATCATCATCATCACCTACAAGGCTCTGTGTTTCTTTAAACGTCCGTCAAGAGGCTCATTCTCAGCACACGCTAACATCAGTGGGATCAATCAATCACTGAAATCCTCATAATTAGGACAATCTTTATTATCCTTACTTCTGCTTTCTTTGCTAAATGCTCTACTGTGTTTCGACAGATATTTTGACAACTTCATTGATAATAATTGTGTCTATTCTGCTACAGTACATAGTGAGATGAATCTTAACCAGAAAGGGTTTTGAGGTGTTTATACAACCCGCCTTCTGGCCCTTTTTTAGTAGCGCAAGTAAAAATCCAGATTTTTCTGTTGTGTCTCCAGGAAGATGCAGCTCTACCTCTGCCATGTTAATCTCTATTCTATGTGACTCTCAGGACACGCCTCCATCTCCGTAGTGATGTAATCCGTCATATTTACTTAGCAGCGGTGGTGCTGAGAGAGCACGCTTGAGAAACAGTTTAGAGAGGAGAAACCAATCTACATATCAAATATTGGTCGCAAATTATTGCTCACTTACTAAATGTAAAGGTAAAGCACAACTACTTATAATTGTATACAAATAAAATGTTTTATATTCGATACAAATGGCAACTTGCACACTTTTTTAAAAACCCGATGCATCACAAAGTTTTATTTGAAACTTTACACACCTCGTGTGAAGTGTGTAAGATTGAGGACTGAACGCTAAATTAACTAACGTGACTTCTGGGATGTGTGTTCATTTGCAGTAATATAGAATCTTTAATCGACTTCCTATGCTGTTTGCTCTGTGTGTGTGTGTGTGTGTGTGTGTGTGTGTGTGTGTGTGTGTGTGTGTGTGTGTGTGTGTGTGTGTGTGTGTGTGTGTGGAAGAGCCCGTAGGCTCATGTGGTAACGCTAACACCTCCTGACAAACACACGTAAAGCGCTGTATTATCAGCAGGAGATGAAGTCGTTCCCTTTTACGCACAGACAGAAAATGGAGTAATGATGAAACGGGTCTGGTGTTTTATCTAACAGTGCAGAACGACGCTTCTTGACACCGTACTTCATGCCATCACTACATTGTTCTTCCTTTATCACTCAAACATGGATACATATTTTATATTGCATCAATGGAAATGAAAGAGATCCACCCTGGGAATGGTGTGATGCAACACATTGCTGTTTCAAGGTGGATCATTTTCTTATACCAGAGCAATTTGCCAACAGTTTCAGTCTACACAGGTAGAGTGTGGAGGTTTTTAAAGGGTTTAATGTTCTGGAATGTACATGAGACAAGTTAGTTCATGTTGTCACTCTTGTTATTAATGTGGCAAAAAGATGTTCTCTCTCTTCCCACTTTTCTGTGTGTGAAAAATTTAACATCTATATCCCAATGATTGACTGCATTGTTTCTGGATCATGTTCACATATAACTACCTCTTCGCACAATAGAGCTGTAACCTGCATTTATAGATGGCACTTTGAAATATGATTTCTGCCCATGCAGTGATTTCCATCACAGAATCATGCCTGTAGTAAATGCAGTGCCCCCTGAGGGCCTGAAAAAAAAAAAACGCTATCCAATATTGATTTTCGCTCTTGTCCTTGTTCACAGAGATTTCTTTTTTTTTATGATTTTATGGACTATAAGTGATTAGATATTAATGTTGAGGAACATTATTCTGAAAATGTTTCACAATTTGTAGATGCAGTCTCTCACAGATTGGTGAATCTCTGCTCATCTTTACTATTGAGAGACTCTCAACGATACACAGTTTATACTCAATCATATTATTGAACTGTTGTCAATTCACCTCATTTGTTACAATTCAATATGAGGTTATGAGATTTGCAAATCATCGCATTATATAAATATATATGTACCTTAAATCTATACTTTTTAAGACATATATATAGATGCAAATGTACGTTTATTATTACTCAATTTAACATTCAGACTAGACATGTTTCAAAGGTCATAGATGTTTTTCGAAGAACTTGTTCTATTAGACACATGAAAACTAAAAAAATAACATAGAAATACCATGTTCCCATTACTCCTTTGTCTTTGCACTGAGCCAGTTGCTCAAACAGACAAGCCTGTTTATATTTTCACATGACAGGGCAGCTTGTAAAAATATTTTTGCAAATGTTTTAAAGTAGTTATGGTGTTTTAAATTATATAAATCAACACCAAATGGACCTTTTTGTTATGTTTCCACACAGACGGTTTTAATTGCCGGATGTGTGCATCATGGCGGATTGTGGTGCTTGATTTGAGAACTAGCGCAACAGCGAAACAAATGTTTAGCGATTATAATTAATGTGCACCAAATTAACTGAGGCCAACTGATCTCGAAGCGTAACAACAATACAATACATTACCGATATATATGACCGATGTGATGCGATCCGATTCATCTCGTTACGATTCGGTGTGATCCGATTTCGATTCGATTCAACACAATACAATTCAATACAAAAAATTTGATGCTATGCAACTCAATATATTACAGATAGTTCACTTTAATTTCTTTGGTACAGACAGACAAATAATTTATTTACTTATTGTAAATGCCTAATGACTTCTAACACATGGCCCTTTCACAAACAGGCCTTTGTAGTGCAAAAAAAAAAAAAAAAGATAAAATAAAACCAGAAGTTTTTTTTTCTGTTCAGTTTCCAGGAAGTTGCAGCTCTACCTCTGCCATGTTAATCTACAGTATTTTTTGTAACTCTCAAGACACGCCTCTAGTCTGCGTAGTAAAACGGTTTAGAGAGGAGAAATCAATCTACATATCAATATTGGTCGCTTTGTAAATAATAAAAGTAAAGCGCATCTAATAATTATATAAAAAGAAATCGTTTTTACCAATGCAAATATGTAAAAAAAAATGATGCCAAATTCCACCTTGTATTCGATGCACAGGTTTTCAAATAAATGCATTACATCGATAACTTTTATGCCGACACACTGATGTGGATACCATATCTACATATATATAATCATTAGGTGAAGATGTGTTGCAGCTGTCATACAGGTTGCTCTGGTTACAGAAGCTGTTACTATAGAAATCTAATATAAAATGATGAAATGTTCACATTACAACTCAAACTGCTGCCTGCGCCAAGCTATAACACACGACTACTGTGCACACAAATACACACCTTCTGATTAATCAGCTTCGCGAATTCAACTGCGCTGTTTTAGATATTAATAAACAATGTAACGGATGTCGAATAAATCAAGTGAGCATAACCAAGAGCAACGGGGAGCTGAAATGCATTCCGAGAGGACAGAAGGGTAATCTTTACATCTTCACCCACTCTCTCTCACACACACACACACACACACACACACACACACATAAACACACACAGAGAGCAAACAAAGCATGCAAAGTATTTCTGTCATGCTTGGTCTCGTCTGTTCGTGTTACTTGTACATTTTTTCTCTGTGTTTTTTTAGTCCTGATATATGAAGAAGGGAAAAAAAAAGAAATAAAAACAGATTTAAGAAAAAAAGCGTGATTTTGATCCAGGATCATGTGGAAATAGAGATGTTTTGTGAACTGAACGCGTGGAGCAGAAACTGCAGTGCAGGTTCTGAAAGGGTTAAGCAGTAAAGCTCCTACACACTCTGAGAGAGAGAGAGAGAGAGAAAGAGGGAGGGAGGGAAAGAGGGAGGGAGGGAGAGAGAGAGAGAAGCAGAAAGAACGCTTTACAGTATCAAGGGCTGAAGCGCTGAATGCTGCATGGCTGCGGAGACACTCGTCGTCTCTGGATGGGAGTATCCATAGTAACCAGGCAGAGGGAGGACGTGGAGCGCCGGACCGAGAGCGAGGGAGCGAGCAAATGGGATAGAAGGGAGGAAAGATCAGAAAACGATAGAGAGACAGAGCGAGCCAGAGAGGGGAGGAGAGGGACCAAGGGAGACATGTTGAAGCGGAGACTTCTATATCCGTAGCGAGAAGGAATCGGAGGACTGGAGAAAGAGAGTGAATGAGAGAAGGAAGGAGTAAGTAACGAGGGATTTTCACTGCATCCTTTCCGACCGTGTACGTGACTCATCTTGCCACTGACACTTGCCACTGCCAATTTGAAATAAAGAAAGAAAGAAAGAAAGAAAGAAAGAAAGAAAGAAAGAAAGAAAGAAAGAAAGAAAGAAAGAAAGAAATGTTCTTTGTGTAGGATGCTACTTTGTGATGTAGGGAAGACTTACAGCAAATTTGTGACTAATAAATTTAGGTGAGTTATCTTTCTCTCTCTCTCTCTCTCTCTCTCTCTCTCTCTCTCTCTCTCTCTCTCTCTCTCTCTCTCTCTCTCTCTCTCTCTCTCTATCTATCTATTTGTCTATCTGTCTATCCCTCTCTCTCACACACACATTGGCACCTAGTGCACTATAATTTTTTTTCTTCTCTGTCTGATTGCTGCTTTTAATCTCTTTACCATTTTTCTACCACTTTAGAAAGTGCAAGAGTGCCGGAATGTGTGTGTGTGTGTGTGTGTGTGTGCGTGCGTGCACAACGAAGGTAATAACAAGTCAGCTGTAAAATGTATACTGAATTGTGTGTTAATTAATGTATACAGTTCACACAGTACAGCATCTTTCTCTCCCTCTTTATACCTCTATATATCCCTCTCTCTATCCCTCTCGTTTTCTTTCTCTCTCTCATTCTGTTTTTACCACCTGTGTTTTTAGTGCCACACTGCTGTAATAATCTCATCACTATGCCGCGTGGATTCAGCTGAATTCGGTTCAGTGCCCTCAGGACTCTGGATTTTGGACTTTAGAATCTTGAACTTCTTTCTAAAGTTCTTCTTGCTGTGGAACAGAATTAGCGCGACACGCAACTGGTTGAAGATTTTGTGGCGGAATCGTGGATGTGACTCGCAAATTCTCAGATTTTCTTGATTCTCCCAACAGGGTCAATGTCACAGCAAGGTCAAATGTCTTAAATAGTTTTTCTTCCCTCAAATCCGTCCTGTTTGATGTCCACTGTATGGACCAAAATTATGTGCACTACTGAGCATCATACCTATATGGGAGGCTTTATTGAAAGCAATTGCCGCGAAACAGGAAGTGCACAACTGTATAGAATGTTTCTCTATTCGGTAGCATTACAGTTTCCCTTTGCTAGACACGCTAGGACAATACCACTGTGCACAAAGCTGCAGTTATACATTGTGATGTGATTTAGTGTGGTTTGGTGTCGTATTGTTTGGTGTGGTTTGGTGTCATATGGTGTGGTTTGGTGTCATATACTGTGGTGTTGTTTGGTGTTATATAATGTGATGTGGTGTGGTTTGGTGCCATGCAGTGTGCTTTTGTTTGGTGTCCTATGGTGTGGTTTGGTGTCATATAGTGTGGTATGGTTTGGTGTCATATGGTGTGATGTGATGTGGTTTGGTGTCATATTGTGTGAGGTGGTGTGGTTTGGTGTCATATAGTGTGAAGTGATGTGGTTTGGTGTCATATTGTGTGGTTTGGTGTCATATGGTGTGATTTGGTGTGGTTTGGGGTCATATGGTGTGAGGTGGTGTGGTTTGGTGTCATGTGGTTTGGTGTCATATAGTGTGAGGTGGTGTGGTTTAGTGTCATGTGGTGTGGTGTGGTTTGGTGTGAAGTGGTATGGTTTGGTGCCATGTGGTGTAGTGTTTGGTAGGATGCAGTTTGGTGTGGTATAGTATGGTGTTGTGTGGTTTGGTGTCATGCGGTGGTTTATTATATGCTGTGGTTTGGTGTGATGTGTGATCTGGTGTCCCGTTGTTTGGTGTGGTTTGGTGTATTTTTGTGGTGTAGGGTGGTTTGGTGAGTTCGGTGAGGTTTAATGAGAACAGTAGTGAGAAACTGTGCACATACTTTCTTATCTTCCCCAGGGCCTCTGACTCGGACAGATGAAGTGGAAGCAAGCGTGTTGGTTGATTTATTGCTAATAGTATATTATACATTGGTGTTAAATTATGCTGATTGTAAATTAATTGCAGGGTAAATTGACTGATTTATGTGGGATGTGATTTTAATAGATTGTTGCCTGCCTGCTGATGGCAGGTTGTATACCAACTGGACACCTTCTAGTCTTTCTATTCATCTAGTCTTCTATTTATTACAAAGTAGGAGTACAGCAGTGGAACACTTTTACAGTGATTTACACGTGTGAGTTGAACCTCAATACTTCATCAGCAAAGAATAGGCTTGTGTTATACTTTTATATTATATTGTGAATGCAGTATATAGTAGATTAAATTCCAGCCAAACACAGCTTGTTCTGTTAGCAGAAAGGTTCTACTTGGCTTCAACAATCAAATAGAATGAATCGAACAAACAATGTGATGTGATGGGGTGGTGCGGTGTGATATGGCTTAGTGTGATACAGTGTGGTGTAGTGTATGGTGTAGGTTTGGTGTGATGTGTGGTATAATGTGATACAGTGTGGTTTGGTTTGGTGTCACATGCTGTGGTTTGATGTGATGTGTGGTGTGGTGTGATATGGTATGGTTTGGTTTGGTTTTGTGTCATGTGGTATGGTATAGTGTGGTGTATTATGGTGTGGCCATGTCTTGTGGAGTGGTGTGGTGTGGTGTAGTATGGTAAGATAAGATAAGATAAGATATACCTATATATTGGTGGTTTGGTGCGATGTGTGATTTGGTGTCATGTGGTGTGGTTTGGTGTAATGTGATGTGATGTGATGTGTGGTTTGGTGTGATGTGTGGTGTGGTGTAATTTGTTGTGATGTGGTTTGGTGGCATATGGTTTGGTGTCATTGGTTTGGTGTCATATAATGTTATATGTGGTTTGGTGTGGTATGGTTACGATTTGGTGTCATGGTGTGGAGTGGTTTGGCTTGGTGTCATGGTGTGATATTTTGTAGTTTGTTTTTTTGTCATTATTGTGTTTGGTGGTGTGTTTGGTGTCACGTGGTGTGATGTGTAATGTAGCTTGGTTTGGTGTCATGGTGTGGAGTGGTGTCATATGGTGTGGTATGGTTACGATTTGGTGTCATGTGGTGTAGTGTGGTTTGGTTTGGTTTAGTGTTGTGTGATATGGCATGATGTGGTTTGATTTGGTGTATGTGGGGTAGTTTGCTCAACCTTACTAAATCATTTGCAAATAATAGGTTCATGTTATATTGTAAATACATTATAAAGTAGATCCATTTTCAGGCAAACACAGCTTGTTCTTTAGCAGAAAGGTTCTACTTTAAAGACAATCAGGGACTCCGCTGTACGGACATCTAGGGGTGCCTTGGTGCCAGAACAGACGGTATGAATTACACATTTATTATCAAAATGAAATTACAATCTGGTGAACACACACTTCTCTGTTTTTATTTTTATTTTTTTAAGTTACAGTGTAAAACACACCTCACACTCATCTAATGCTCCTCACTATCAGCATCATTCACATTCTATATCTGATTAGGACTTATATTGAAATCCTTGTGTTCACAGTCATGCACATGTTAATGTTTTGTGTTGTTTTAGTTTTTTGGTATTGATTGATTTTTTAATATTTGCAGAATATTAAACATTATTAGCACTAGCATCTGCTCTCCTCATTATTACACCACACTCATCAACCAGTAGTGATCAATTGGTGTAAAATGTCATAAATTGTGATCACAATTTTACTCCAAATTATTCGTTTTTTGTTACTTTCGAAACCACCTGTTCTATTTTTTAAAATCTCAAATTTCTAGTCAAAGTATAGTTTGGAGAACAGAAATGTTGAAGGGTTGTGTCTGGAAGGAAACTGCTTTCTGTAATGGGAATATACAGTGCTGTGCAAAAGGCCAGCACCAGCTTTGTCTGTCCAATTCTTTGGCATCTTAGATTAAATTAGATTTGATTCAACTTTGTCATTGTGCAGAGTACAAGAACAGTGCCAATGAAATGCAGTTAGCATCCAGCCGGAAGTGCAAATAGCAACGTATATATAAATAAATGTTATATAAATATACAAATATACAATAAATGTATTATGGGAGTGTGAAGGTGCAATATATATTACAATAATACTGTATATGGTCTTATTAGTTGGTCATACAACATGCAAGTAATTAAAACACGTCTTTCACACACTTGGTGTATCTGGCAACAACATATGTTTGACATAAAATACAAGGACAAATATAGGTGTTAACAAAGATTTTAATTGGGGTTCCATGCTATTTAGGTTTATGAGAACCAGGTTCCTGCTCAAGATTACACGTGTGTGAAAACAGCGCTTTCAAATTTGTTCGCGTTTTTCCAAAAGCTATGTTTTCGTTGACTGGAAACGGCGTTTTAGTGTGGACGGACGGCCAAATATGCGTTTTCAAACTAAAATCTATTAGTGTGGACATGGCCAAAAGGTGTTTTTATTAATGGACTTTAGTTATTTTTTGTAGTTTCTTGGTGAATTGCACATGAACAATCATTCTGTTGCTGCAGGATTAAAGGTTTACAGTTGAAAAATTAAATGTATAAATGATTAACATTGCACTTTTTTTTTTTTTTTTTAGAAAATTGCAGTTTTAGAATTGCAGTTTTAATAAAATGCTGTGGGTTTGGTGTTAATTTGTATGAACTACAGTAGCTACAACCTTCCAGCTATTATTTGGTAATATAATAGCATACTTATGAGATTCTGACTCTGACATACGTCAGAGATTGTAGCGTTAAAAATAATCCTAAAAATCTTCAGGGAAGTCTGGAATTTGAGTCTGGAATGGAATGAGTATGGAATTTTGAAATGAAAAATGTGTAGGAAACCTGTGTATACTGATTACACACTAAACACCACAGGTTAGAACCTATGAATGTGTGCTTCTTGCATGCATTTTATTTTTTTCACTTTCATTAATCACCAGAAATACAGAAATGTTGAGTTTTCTTGTTTTTTTTCTTGTTTTGGCTCACACTGACAAACTGAGATACCTGTTTCTCCATCTGTGAATCTACAATTAGCCCAAATAACACATAGTCTGCATAAACACACACACACACACACA
>JAAIIK010000272.1:760503-780717 GCA_014706435.1 Silurus glanis
GAGGGTGGTGTGTGTATATATATTTATATATATACACACACCACCCTCCATACTGCAAAATTCAATTCTTGCTGTTCTTGCTGTGTGTCCAGGTACCAAATGATCCACGTCCCGGTACTGGTTCATGTCCTAGTGCTTGGGGAGCTTTGATCTAGACAAACATCTCTCTATAAAACCAAAAATCAGGGTTGAATACCTGAAGCCTGGTAGAACAGAATCATGCAATCACTGCAATGAAAATGGAAGCATCTAATAGTATTTTTGTACTTCACCAGTGTAATGCTTTATTAGATTAGATTAGATTAAATTAGATTATATTAGATTAGATTAGATTAAGTGTTGTCATTACGCGGAGCACCTGAACCAGCACATTTAAAGAGAGATTAAAAAGGAGGTTATGAAATATATATCTGATATCTGAAAATCTATCTATGTACAGTGAACACTAGATAAGGGTGTGTATATGGTGTTTATAGTGTGTTTTTTGTTTACAGTGTCTATGGTGTTGATGCTGTATGTAGTGTATACAGTGTGTACGATGTATATGGTGTATAAACAGTAAAACGTTTTGCTTTTGCTCTGTTCATTCCATCACAGCTGCTGTGTGTATTGACTTATAGTAGCTTTACTATGTTTTACAGTTTATACTTATGAAGTTTTCCTGCTTGAAGCTACATGATCATCCTCCAATTGAGCCTCAATCAATTGAATGATAGCGTTCTTTTTTTCTTTAAAAGGCTTTTTGCAGTAATTACAGCCCAGAAAAGTTCGTTACTCATTTATAATACATAACGATGTGTTATATAATAATAGAATGATATAATTATAATAAGAATTATATAATAGTGATGTGCGAGAGAGCAAGAAAAAGATCTAGAGGCTTTTATCTAGAGGTGTTCTGATACATTAGGGTTTTTTTTCCCTGTTTTTTTGCAGCCGGCTGCAGGGTGTCGTCTGTCAGTTTTTCATACTCGATCTTCCCTTTTCTGTTTGGTTTTGTTTCACATCACTTCCACTGCTGGTAAATGATAATGATTTGGCATACAAAGACATCCCAGACAATAGAACTTCTAACTTTGTGGTAACAGTTTGAGGAAGAAGCACATTTGGGTGGGATTGTCACATGACCACAGATGTTCTGTATAGTGTACATCTACTATTCTATTACCAGTATAACATGCTGTCAGTCTCCCTGTAAATATTCGTTAGAATGATTATTTAGAGTAACGTGTTTCTAAAAACAGGAACACTCTTAGCCTTCAAATAAATGATTTGATCATGTAGTACATTAATATGAATAGATTTGAGTATGAATCAGAGAGAAAGGAGCTGCATGTTAATCAGTGTACGAGTCTGGTTCACTCAATTCAGTAATATTGATCTTTATAAATGATATACTGTATAACTCAAATATATGTGGCATTTTCACATTCGTTGATGTTTCCATATACCTCCCATACTGTAGCATTAATCTGTCTCGAAGTTTGATTGGTTGACGTGGATGTGGTAATAATGGTGTATTTTGTTGAAAATGTCTACACATAACATGGATGAATAAATCACAGCTTAAGTACTATATGGCAGGTGTGACATTTCATAACAAGCTTATTACATTACTGTCGGTTTCGAGAAGGATCGCTTTTATTACCAAGAGAGCGCTGTACTCTTGAGCCAATTATAAAAGGTCATTTGCTCCACTTGGATTTATTCACTGTCCGATTTCTTTGATCTACAAACATGCCCAGTCCACACTGGATTGAAATCAAGCATCAAGCTTCATTTTAAATGATAAGAGCTTCCCAGATGAAAGTAATGAGAAGTGCATGAATGAAATTGTAAGTGATGGGGGGCGTAACGCTACACGTATTCACCGCTTCACTACAGGATTTTCGGTACGGTGCACACGTGTACCGAATGCAATCCTTGTTTCACATATGTACAGTACCTCACAAAAGTGAGTACACCCCTCACCACTGGCGGGCGGTCAGGGCCAGCAAAGCCTTCTCTCTAATATTTCTTCTATGAAATTGTATTAATTTATTCCCAACAGTTTATTCTCTTCACTTCGTATCGTTTCTCTTGGCTTCTCATCCAGTACATGTATGTGGATGTTAGATTTTTTGTCCAATGGGATTTCAGCCTCTATGTGCTGCCATGTCAATCTAATCTGCCCAGGGCATTCAAAGTCTGTACATCTGGCTTTTTTACCATAGAGAATATTATTAATGGGTCTGTTCCTTTAACCAATCAGATTTCAAATTCACCTCACAGTTTCCCTCTGACCAACCAATCAGAGGACGGAAAAATGCTGAAGCTATTCCAGAATAGCGTCAGCATTTTTCCGTCCTCTGATTGGTTGGTCAGAGGGAAACTGTTACAGCCAAGTTTGACTGGCTATACCCTCCATATGTGAAATATCTCTCTCTCTGTAATGCCACACGTTATATTGCGATTTTGTATAGTATTGATGGTTTCTTTAATGTGATAGTGGTGGTATTGAGAGGTGGATTAAGTTGGGTAAGTCCTCACTAAAGGCCCAGGTACCAAATGCACGGCCAGCAACCATTTAGATCATCTATATTTATTTGGTGTGCTCACCTTTGTTGCCAGTTATTTAGACAATTTGAACTGCTATACAAGCTGCACATTGACTATTCTAAAATATAAGTTTTATTTCTATAGTATTGTATCTTGGGAAGATACTAAAATGGTTGCTGAAATGTGGGGGGTGAACTTACTTTTGTATATATATATATATATGTGTTCTATGACCCCTCGCGAATAACAAAAAATCGCAAGGTTTTGAGACTTTTCTTTTGATGGTTCCTTTTTGAAGGGGAATTGTACATGTACTGTACACTCAACAAAAATTGTGAATTTCTTGCAATAAATGTTTTTATGTTATTTATTTGTACAAACTCTGTTTTGAAATGCTACTCCGAACTTTCAAGCCACTCGTGGCTATCTATCTATCTGTCTGTCTGTCTGTCTGTCTGTCTGTCTGCCTTCCTGTCCATCTACAGTCAGTTAAAGTTGTGGAACCAGGAGCTCCTGAGCAACTCATAAATTAGCTCCGTTATCGAATCCGTTATGTCCGTTTTAAACCGTGTTCGTCTCATTCTAACCTTTCTTCTGTTTTTTTCCATCCTCAGGTTCTTAAGATCGGCTTTATAGGGCATAGGAAACGAATTCTGGCGTCACTTGGAGACAGACTACACGAAGACACTCCGCAGAAACCCCCACGAGCGATTTCCCTCAGGGTCAGTACGGCAGACACAATCCATCTGAAACTTTTTTGTACATGATGTGCATGAAGCGTAGAAATCAAGCATCTCAGTTTTTTTTTTTTCTATTTAACCGTCTCTGTCTCTTCCTTCCTGTTTTTTTTTTTTCACTTTGTCTGGTTTTAGGACTCTTCAGGGACATGTCTCTTTAATACTCTCATCTTTTAAAAAAAAAAAGTGCTGGGCCATTTTTTGGTTTTTTTTAAATACTACAAATTACTTTGTAAGAAGTCATCATAAAAATATCAGCTTGGTGTCTACTCAGTAGTTTACCAGACTTGTTGAGATCAGAACAGAAAATTGATCCATATCCTACAGCTGCCAGCTTTCAAATTGGCGTCCAATGACTGTTAAATAAATATTGTACCCTGATTGAAGTAGCTGTTTGGTAGGATCATGATTTTACTTACCATTACATAAATGACTACTGACACATAATATATTATTATATTTATGATTAACAATTAAATAATTAATCAGTTAGAAACTAGTTGCTATGAATGCAGGTGACATCAGTCGTCTTCTTATGAATTACTTGTTTGTCGCCTTTTGTTACCAAACACCAAGTAACTAAATTAGGGTACAATAATAAGTCATTCACAAACTGTTAAACATTAAACTGTTGGTTACTTTAAAACTAACCTTCATCTGGGAGATCACTGGGATTCTATATGTGAATATTTGATCTGTTAACTGGTTGCATGTAAGATTTATTGCGTGACTCCGCCCAGAGAAATGCTGCTGCTATTAAACATTGTTTACTTACTCAACTGAGTCGGTGTGTAATGGTGAAGGAACAGATGAAATAGACCAATTGATGGAAGGTTTACGAAGAAATTTCATGCTCCTTGTAAAAGTATCTTTAAAATACAAAAATACAATAGTTCATCTTGATGCATGGTGTGACTTTTGTTTATTTCGATAAACCTTAAAGTTAAGGTATTTGGTATTTTATTTTAAAATACATTTTGATGTATCTTTGTGTAACCCTGACTGAACCTCCATACTACAAATGGAGCACGGAGGGGAAAAAAAACCCTCTTCATTCTTGCTTCCACATTTCCGATCGTTTCATTGCACATTCAGTGCCAGGCATGTATTCTTTTACTGTGTTGGTGTTCAGGATGTTCTCATACTATCCTATCATGTGGCTCTTTTCCAGCCTCCTAAATGGAGCACAAGGCTCCTCTGGTTTTTTATTTTATTTTATTTTATTTATTTTTTGCTGTGACTCATCATTCTAGGGATTAATCATATTTTTACAATACAACAAATCATAATATGATGATTTGGTCATTATATATTTAGGGGGGAGGTGGTAGCCTAGTGGTTAAGGCATTGATCTTTGGATCTGGGGGTTGTGGGTTCGATTCACAGCCATTCCACGCTGCCACTCTTGGGCCCTTGAGCAAGGCCCTTAACACCCCATGGGTGCTCCGTTGTGGAAATGGGGATAAAGTACTCCAAAGCCTGGATGCAAAAGGAGGGTGGTGGGCTTTGGGCTACCCGACTCTGTAACGAAATTGCTATGGAAACAGCAAGTTAGCCATCAGGACCTTGCTGTCCAATGCGCCTCATGGTGTGGGAGGGATTAAAAAAAATACAAAAATTATATATTTAGTGGGTAAATATCAGCACGCTGGAAAAGAGGCAAATGAAAGGAAAAACTAAGGATGTGCATCTACATAACTGAGGTCGATGAGACTCGCAACTCACTTCGATACATTAATGAAACATATGCAATGCGATTTCCCCCTGTTACGATGCAGCGCGATCCGATTTTGATTCAACACAACCCAATACGATTAAATAAAAATATATGATGCTATGCGATTTAATATGACAGTTCTCTTTTCTTACTTTGGTTCAGACAGACAACAAATCATCAAATCACTTAAGTGCCTTCTCACTTCTATTGCATGGCCCTTTCACAAAGACGCCTTTGCAGTGGAAAAAAAAGCAAAAAAAGATCAAATAAAACCAGGTTTTCTTTTCCTGTTCTTTCTCCAGGAAGATGCATCTCTACCTCTGCCATGTTAATCTGTATTCTATGTGACTCTCAGGACTCCGTAGTGTTGTGACACGTCATAGCAGCAGCAGTGGTGCTGAGAGAACGTGCTCGAGAAACACATTATTGGTCACTTTCTTAATAATACAATTAGAGAACTTCTAATTATATATAAATTAATCGTTTTTTTCCAACGCAAATATGTTAAAAAACGACGCATCATTATACAAACTTATATCCGAAGCACACTTTTTGAAATTGATACAAAATACCGATACGAATCGCCTAAACGCCTAAGCATCTTACTAATTGTATCTGGATAAATTAGCCTTAAATATCCTCCAGACAGGTGATAATGCCATGCAGCTACACTTTAGTAATCCCATCTTATCTTATTAAAATAATATTTAAGGTTAAACTGAGGTTGAATAGGTAAATAACGCCGCTAAAGTTTGTATCAATAATGCTATTGATATTACTGCGTCTGGTTGTGTTGCGTTTCTGTGCAGGAGCCCAGCGGGAATCACACTCCTCCTCAGCTCTCACCATCTCTCAACCAGGCTTATCCCAACGCCGGCTCTCTTGACGTGCAGCACCTCATCATGCAGGCCGACGCCAGGCGCCGCCGCAACGACAACTACTTCGAGGATGTGCCGCGCTCCAAACTGGAGAGGCAGATGGCGCAAGTCAGTATGGTGAGTTCGTGACTCCATGGAGGAACGAATCATGTGCTACTTTCTAAAGGGATTTGCGCACCAGTAGGGAAGGGGGTTAATATCCTATAACAGGGTGTGAAAGTGGTTTGGTGGTAGTGTGTTATTGTGTTTTATTATTTTCTGAGAAAGCTGATCACTTGGCGTTTTTCTATGCAAATGCCTTCCTGCATCAGGGCTTTGATCATCACGTATAGTGCATATAGAAAGAGGATATGAAAATAAGTTTCTTGGTGTAATTTTAACTTACAAGATACGCTGGAAACTTCAAATAAAGAATGTTAAAGCAAAATTGGCAAAGACTGTAGCAATACTGAAAAATAAAGTTAGACATATTTCGGACAAAACAATACATATTTTACATGTACAATACATTCATATTACTGTACTTATATATGTATATATATATATATATATATATAAAGTATCTCAAACATGCTCAAGTGATGGATGAATTATGGTGGAAATTTGGGGAAATACCTATAAAACCAATTTACAGTCAATATGTATATTACAAAAGAGAGCAATCAAAAATATTAATAATGTGGGATATTTGGAACAACAAATTCATTTAATTTTACAGTTAAATATACTGGATTTGGTTAAAAAAAACTGTGCAAGTTATGTTGAGGAATAATTTACTTCTGGGAAATATACAAAAATAATCTATATAGGAAGGCTGGGAATAATTGGGTTTTATATTGTGTATAATTTAAGGGAGTTAAACTTTAAAAACATTGATTTAAGAAAAACTTATTAAAAAATTATTATTATTATTATTATTTCGATTAATCAAAGCATCGGATTAAAAACACTTTTTAAAATGAGATGTTTTGCTTTTTATAACTATATAAAACCCCAATTTAGGGTATTTATAAATAAAAGTATACTTTTAAAACATTATTTCTCCTAAAACAAGTTCACTCATGCTGGGTTGATTCTTTCTGTAAAAAAAAAAAAAAAATGAGTATGCTAGGTGGTAAATTGTGTAAATCAACATTTGCATTGTTTTTAATGATAATTGCAAATGGTAAGTTTACAATCATGCTTAAAAAAAAGAAATGTAAAATATAAAACAAAAAAATACCCAGACATTTTATTCAGTTGTGAAGATATAAGCATCAAGAATATATAATAAATTACATTTTGTATAATAATTAAATGATGTATGCATAAAATAAGTAGTAAAGCCGCAATAAATTACATTTACGGATAAGTTACCGTTGTAGTGGACACACGCTATAAAAAAATAGAATGAAATGGAGAAACGCAGCAAACTAACAGGCCTGATTAAAAAAAAAAAGAAAAAATATGCAGTGGTGTACAAATGCATACGCATTCGCTAAAAACCACAACAGTGACTAAAAATAGAATCGTTTACTGCTACTGTTACTTTTAGATTTAGTGTTTGCTCGCACCGTTTTAATTGAATCCATCACTGTCACAAGCAAACTGCGCAACCTCGCGAGTCACGACAGAACAGATCCAGTGTGACTTTTCCGAAGTTACAAACAGTTTACACAATAGATCTTCATTAAACTACACCATTTTCACATGATGAGGGTTCTACAGTTTTTGCTCACCGTGCTGATGTTTCACCTTCATCCGTGACTTTTCACGTGCTCGTGCATCACTGTGGTATTTCATACCACACAAGCGCTGCTTTGCATAACTTTTAGGTTACAGTTTTCTTTGTTGCTTTTAATAGAAAATGCTCCCATGCCTTGGATCACTGGGATGCACACTTTTTCCTGCTCCCGGTTGACCCTGTACTCTCACACTAAACCATAACTTGAGCATCCCAAATAATTGCTAACGGCATTCGTTGACAACAAAATTCATTAGCGATTATTATCGGGTTTATCGGTTAGTTGTTGCAGCCCTATATAAAAATATAAAGATATACATGTAATATATTAAAATATATACTGGCAAGTTATAGATTTGTATATGGGGTGAGAAATATATATTTTTTAATGTATAACGTCTTATGGGCGTGGTTTATCTTTGTTGTTGTAACACATTTGTTGTGTTTTTTTGTGTTTTGTTTTATTTTGTGCTTTGTTCGAGATTGAAAAATGAAATGAAATGAAAGCTTATCAGTGTGTGCACTTTTGCTAAAAGTGTGTTTGTGTGTGAAGGTGTGAATGTGTGTGTGTGTTTCAGTGCGATTATATAAATGCTCTAAAGCATTTTTTCGAGTGCAGCACTGTGTGTACTCACACCGAGGATAACAATAGGAACAGGATATAGATATATGCTGTATAAGGACTATTTAAAACAGAAAAAGAGTAGCAGTCGAACATATGACCTGCTTTAACTGCTGTCTCCTGATTTTCCGTTTTACAGCAAGGGGAATGGTGTGAACCCATCACGCTGCGACCTCCCAACGAGGCCACATCATCCACTCCTGTACAGTACTGGCAGCACCATCCGGAGAAGCTCATATTCCAGTCATGTGACTACGAGGCATACGTAAGCATGCTCATGTGTACATTAAATATTTGATTCAGATTTATGGACATTGTCCCAAAGCAGCTTTACAGAAATGATGAATATAAACCTTACCATCATCCAGTGCCATGATTAATCCAGTGCCAGAAAGAGCAAAGAAAAACTACAGTACCTAAGATGGTATAAGGAAGAAACCTTGCGAGGAACCCGCCTCAAAAGAGAACCCATCCTCATCCTCAACAACGAATGTCCATTCATTACAGTTCTATTATTGTTGAGATGTTCTCAGATGGAGACTAGAATGCAAAAACTGTAGCCCTAAACCACTGTTTATATTAATTACAGCCCAAATCCATTTTGAACGTTCTTGAGTTTAAATGATAATGGATTCCATTTTTATTGTATTCTGAGATATCTGGTTTACTTTCCAATTTATCTGCAGCCTCCGGACTGTATCTCATTTCATCTACATTTATGGCATTTGGCAGACGCCCTCTTATCCAGAACGACTTACATTGATCTCATTCGTACAAATGAGCAGCTATGAGGTTAAGGGCCTTGCTCAGGGGCCCAAAAGTGTCAGGTTGGTTTGGCTGGGATTTGAACTCACAACCTTCAGATCCAAA
This sequence comes from Silurus glanis, assembly GCA_014706435.1. NCBI lineage: Eukaryota > Metazoa > Chordata > Actinopteri > Siluriformes > Siluridae > Silurus > Silurus glanis. The sequence continues at coordinate 769,589 of JAAIIK010000272.1, forward strand.
GTCTAATGCATTAACCACTAAGCTGCACTAAAACTGAAATTTATTAAGGTCCAAACCCATAAAGACTAAAATCCGTCAGCCGCCGTTCACTTAAATGGGACACCAGAAATTTTTTATTTTTGCAGCAGTGTTTCATATTTCTGCTCTTGACTAACACTACGCACTCATGCATTGTTTTCATTGTGAGATTTTCTTTTCTTAAATGCTAATGGTTCTATTATATGGAATTATAATTATAACCAGAACATGAAGGATCAGATTTCGGAACCTAAGTTCAATATTCTGAAATACTTTTCTTTTAATAGTAAAATGTTCTTGCCTGTATGAAGTATATATTAAGGATATTCAAAGCACACATATTAGTAACCTGGAGGACTAGACATGGCAGTAGAGTCAGACATTTACATTTACAGCATTCATCAATTATTCAGAGTTACTTACATGTACCTCAATTATACAGGACATCTCAGCAGTTAAGGGCCTTGTTCAGGGGCCCAGGAGTGGCAGCTTGGTGTGAATGGGATTGCAAGTCATGACCTTTAAAGCCAATTCCCATGCCTTAACCACTATGCTTAAACCATACCTCCTACCACACTGTGCTGTAAAGAATTCAGATGTAAATATATAAAAGACATGCATTGTTTTTGATCGCTGTCTCCTCCAATGATGTCCTCCAGCGTCCACTTACAAATGTATGCTAGGATCTTTTATACGATCATTCATTCATTCATTTATTTATATGCTTATTCCAGGGGTGTCCAATGTTTTTCACAAAGGGCCAGTGTGGGTGCAGGTTTTCATTCCAACCCATCAAGGGTCACACCTGATAGTCATTGAAAATGAAAATCATTCGATTTAAACAGGTAGAATTTGGTGTGGACTTGATGGTTTGGAATCAAAACATGCTCCCACAATGGTTCTTTGTGGAAAATATTGGACACCCCTGATTTTCACTCTAAGAATTGTATATTTAATTATTCCTTTCTACAATTCTACAATTTATTGAAGATGCTCAGGACCATCCATACGGTGTTTAAACCTTTTGTACCAGTGACCAGTGTTCCTGTCTTTTTCCTCTTTTTTTTTTTTGATCTGCTTGATCCACCCAGATGTCCTACCTCTAAATGAAGTTCCCTTTAATTGGAAGCCACGCTGATAGAATGGTTCCACATGAACAGCCCAAAGATCCATAAGGTTCCTGAGTAACTCAAGAACTTTAAGGGTGGATTTGGACTGTGATTCATATCAACAGTCTGCTATAATGGTTCAGGACCACAGGTTGCATGAACAGAGCCCCTCACTGAACACCTCAACAATGATGGAACTGTAATGAATGAACATTCGGTGTTTAGGATGAGGACGGATTCCATTTTGAGTCTGGTTCCTTTCAAGGTTTCTGAACTTTTCTGAACAATTAAAAGGAACAAACTTATACATTCTTTAATAACTGTGTTATTTGTTTAAAGATTCTTTGAGACAATGTCCACTGTTAAAAGTGATCTACGAATAAAAATTAATTGAATTGAAAAAGTGTGCATAGGCCTTGGACACGATACCGCGTCCGCCTAAACGACTGTCAGTCTTTGTTGTGTTCCTTTGTAAAGGCTTCCTCACAACACCTGCAGTTATCAGTCTCTGCAATTATCTCATTTTATACAGCCGTCAAACATCTGTAATTACATTACGGGTCTAAATAGCGCTCACACGATCTCGGTATCAACGGCTCACGCTTGAATGTGTGTGTGTGGATACAGTACATGGTGCGTTTCATGCGATGTACAAAAACGGTGAAGAAGCATGAGAAACCCAAAAGAACGGACAAGATCCAGAGAGAGAAAGAAAGAGGAAGAGTGCTTCTCTGTGCTGAATAACAGTATTTCTCTGTTCATTTAAAGTGGCGGCCTGTTTTTTTAGCCTCTCTCTATCCTGGAGTAATTTTAGCTAGAGGTTACATAAAGCTGCTCTGTTACCTAGCAACAGCCGTTGTGAATCCGGTCGATCTGTTTGCCCACACGAGCAGCGATGCCGCAATTGTAGATCATGCCCGTGTTCGACTCGGGTTGAATTCCATTGGCCTTGGGACAGGACGGTGGAGTTACCGATACGCCGCAGACGTCTAGGGGTGAAAGAGACAGATGAAGAGATCAAAGACTGAGATCTGACGCAAACAGATATATTTCGGATCGTGTCTGCATTTAAATTGATCAGAATAAATTCAATGTTTAGCAGAGTGGCATTAATGAGTGTGTGTGTGTGTGTGTGTGTGTGTGTGTGTGTGTGTGTGTGTGTGTGTGTGTGTGTGTGTGTGTGAATAGTAATTCATCTGGACAACGTGTGTGAGTGAGAGAAGCTCCACCCAATACTGGCAGCAGCCCTCAGTGCCTCTGTAAACAGCATTTTAATCTCATTAGGTTTCATCCATCGATCTCAGTGGCACAAAAGCCTGACAGCTGTGTTTCCACAGACAGCAGACAGATGGGAAAGAGGGTCGGAAGAGAGATTCTGTGCTGTTGAGTGATATTATATTTCTATAAACCCCTTGCTTTATTAAATCGGTTCCCCACAGAGCTCCTTCTCACACTCCTATGCAGCTAAATCCAGAGCTGGTCTGGTCACTCGCACTACACCGTGCATGATCCGTGACTTTTCTCCTGCATAGATATCTCATTGACATTGACTCTCCTAAAATATTCAACACAGGAACTGTGCGATCACTAGAAACAAAAGAGCTGCTCCAATTTTTTTGAAGGTGATCTAATCGGAAATGATAAGCACGAAGGGCTCTCGGATGATGGACTGATTCATGCGTGTCTGTTCTGATTCATTTAGCACAAACTTGCACTTGAACTTGTCGCACATGTTAGACAGTTTATTCAGACAGTTGTAGGTGTTTCAGGGGTTAAAATATACTAGATTTGGTATTATAAGTGTGCTGGGGGTTTAGAGGTTATAGGGGTTATAATGGGCTACATTGTCAGTTATGGGGGTTATACCAAGGTTGATTTGGGGTTGTAAGGGTTATAGGAGTTATATTGTACAAGATGTATGTGTTATAGGGGTTATAATGGGCTAAATCTGGGTTTATAGGAGTTATAATGTATTAGATTGGGGGTGTTGAGGGTTAATTGAGGTTAATTTGGGCTACATTTTCAGTTATAAGGGTTAAACCATGGTTGATTTGGGTGTGTAGGGGTTGTTGGGGTTATAATGTACTAGATATGGGAATGTAGTGGTTATAGCGGTTATAATAGGCTACATTTGGGTTTATAGGGGTTATAATGTATTAGATTTGGCAATGTAGGTGTAATAGGTGTTATAATGGGCTTAATTAGGGGTTATAGGGGTTATAATGGGCTAAAATTGGGGTTGTAGGGGTTATAATGTATTAGATTTGGGGATGTAGGTGTAGTAGGGGTTATAATGGGCTAAATTTGGGTTTATAGGCGTTGTAATGGGCTAAATTCTGGGTTATAGGGGTCATAATGGGATAAATATAGGGTTATAGGGGTTATAATGTATTAGATTTGGGGATGTAGGTGTGATAGTGGTTATAATGGGCTAAATTTTGGGTTATAGGGGTCCTAATAGGATCAAATTTTATTTGCAGTATTTGGGTTCCATGCTGGTGAAAGAGCTGAGAGGAACCGAGTCCACGCATGATGCCTGCGCAAAAATGAGGGTAAGATTTGTCATCATACTGTTGACCTTCTGTTCCACCAAAACCGTTGATGACTGCAGTGAACCCTGCTGACCTTTACCCTGGAAATTATTGTCTCATTCTATCTCATTCTATCTATCTTTTTTCTCTTTCAATCATTTCCATCTGTTGTCATGTATTTTTTATTTAATGAACTTTGCTTTTTTATGTAGCACGCTCTGTGCTCTGTCTATCTCTATCTCTCTCTAATTGTTGTTTATGTTCAGTCTTTCTATCTGTCTCTCTCTTGCACTTTCTCACCCTCTGTCTCTCATTGTCTATTTGCCTTGTGCTCGACTCTCTTTTGTTCTACCTCTCTCTCTCACTCTCTCTCTCTCTCTCTCTCTCTCATGAAATCTGTTTTAAAGCAGATTCTGACAGGTCTAGGACAGTGTAAACATGCTGAGGCAAAGATAAACGCTGACCGAGAAACAGAAAACGCGAAGAAGAATAAAGCAGTGAATATATAACTGTCGGAAAGCTTACATGATATCAAAAGAGGGATGCGAAATTTATTCTGACCCGATTAAAAATTGGAGTCATTTACACAGGAGATTAGATTCTTCACATTCACTTTGTATATGAAATGTATTCAGAGGAATTGCCTTTCAGTATTCAGCATTCTCTTGAATGCTTGTGGATCAGATTGGCTTGTTTAGCCCGAGAAATGAAATTGGAACACTTCTTTTATGAGATGTGGATTTATTGTAGTTGCAGGTGTACATAGGAATTCATGGAGACTGTAACATGGTGGACTAATAATGTGTTATAATATGTATAGGGGTGTGAGGGCTAAAATGTGATAGATTTGGCAGTTATAGGGCTTATAATTGTTATACAGTGATTGATTTGGCTGTGTAGGTTTTATAAGGGTTATTAATGTACAATATTTAGGGTTATAGGGTTTATAATGTATTATATTTGGGGGTGTAGGGGTTATAATGTATTAGATTCGGAGGTATAGGGGTTATAATGTAGTAGATTTGGAGGTATAGGGGTTATAATGTAGTAGATTTGGAGGTATAGGGGTTATAATGTATTAGATTTGGGGGTATAGGGTTTATAATGTATTATTTTTTGGGGTGTAGGGGTTATAATGTATTAGATTTGCAGGTATAGGGGTTATAATGTATTAGATTTGGGGGTTTAATAATAATTCTTATAGTATGCTAAATGTGGGGGGTATAGGGGTTATATTATTGTTCAGGGGTGTGGGGGCTACTGTATATAAGTTATTATATCTCAGTTATAATGGGATAAATAGGGGGCGGTGTGGGGGTTGTAGGGGTTAAAATGGGCTAAACTCAGGGGGTATAGGTGTTATAATGTATTTTTTATATAATTTATAAAAGATTTGGGGGGTGTAACGTCTGAAGTGTTTATAGTGTGGAAGACTTTTGGAGTGTTGGGGTTGTAGGGGTTATAAAGTGGTTGATTTGGGGATGTAGGGGATTATAAGGGTTATAGTGTGTTAAATTTGGGGGTATAGGGGTTAGAGGGGTTATATTGTACGAGGTTTGGGGGTATAAAGGTTGAAGGGTTTATGGTATAGGGGTTATAGGTACTATAACATGGTTTATGTGGGGGTGTAGGTGGAATGGGGGTTATAAGGTGATTAATTTTGTGGTGTAGGGGTTGAAAGGGGTAAATTTGGGGTGTAGATAATCTGTTTTGCTGATTGTTGGCCTGGTCTCATACTTTTTGAAGTTTGAGGATTGTTGTTTTGGTGGCTTTATGATTTTTTTTTTTTCTCTTGTCTTTCCTACAAGAAGTCTACGGAACAAATGAAGAAAGTCCCTACCATAGTCCTCTCCGTCTCATACAAAGGAGTCAAGTTTATAGATGCAACAAATAAGGTGAGCATCATCTGCCTTTCTTTTACTCTTTCCTCTTTACATCTCTAACATGCATCTTATGTTGCACTCCTTCTCTCCCCTCTACAGAACATCATAGCCGAGCATGAGATTCGGAACATCTCGTGTGCAGCGCAGGATCCTGAGGACCTCTCCACGTTTGCCTACATCACCAAAGACTTGAAGTCCAGTCACCACTACTGCCATGTGTTTACAGCTTTTGATGTGGTTAGTAACACACCTTCGTGTAATTACATCATCATTCACATTTACATTTACGAGGTCCGGGAGAGGCTCTCGTACAGAGTGACTTGCTCAAGTGCTTTTAAATTTCTATCATTAAACAAAGCATGATACTTTTTCATTAGATCACAGACTAACATAATCAGTCTAAAAACACTTTTCGGAGGGGTGTAGGTCTAAGAACTGAAGAGCCTTGGTACATCCTTGTGCCCTGAGAGATGCTGAGACCAGTAGAGCATAGGTGTTTGGATGGAGCATGGGAATAGATTTACATTTATGGTATTTTGGCAGACACCCTTATGCAGAATAACTTACAGTACAACTGAGCAGTTGAGAATTAAGGGCCTCACTCAAGGGCCCAGCAGTGGCAGCTTGGTAGAGCTGGGATTTAAACTTGGGACCTTCCGATCCAGAGTCCAATACTAAGCGTCCTCTTTTTTCCTCTTCTCTTCAGTTTTAATATTGTTTAATGTTTAATATTTGCTGTAGTTTGCCTGTAGCCTCATTTGAGCATTTCATACATATAACAAATAAACTTGAAACTTAAACATAAAGGACATCAGTCCAGAAAGATGTACCACCACCATGGGTCAAGACAGCATATGTGGTTTTAGTATAGAGTGAAACTGCTTGTTAGATATATGAACAGAGTATTCTGATATGAGATTGCTATTTCGAGAGTTTCACTTGGGGGCAGACACAACCTCTAAATTTTATTCAATTCTCTTGGATTCAAAAGCAGATGGCCATGGAACACTTTGTGACCTGGAATAGGAAACCACTACATAAGATTCCCAGAGACCCTCTGATATCTACTAAACTAGCTTCAACTTTCTGCAACTGGATACCTGTGAACAGGTTAAAGTAGCAAACTGGATGTAATGCAACACTACAGGACGTCTCCAAGCTAAATAAGCTCTCTTCCTACTGGGAAGAAAAGGTGAAAGTAGCCCTGAAAAGAAAGAGTGCTGACGCTCCTGTGGATGTGACAGTTTACAAACCTGTGACTGGTGGATAAACCTGAGAAATCTATTGCACACTGGCACAGAAATGGGTCAAAGACATTGAAGTGGTGGTCAAGATTCAAGAGTGAGACAAAGAATCAGTGGGAGAGACCCGATAACAAAGTTGAGCTAGATATGGTGTGCAAATCACAAATTATGAACAACACAGGCAAAGAATTGCCACTCTAACCGACTCTAACTGATGAAGGGAACTAGAACCGTGAATGAATGGTGAAGGAGGAGAAGGCTGGCTACTGCCTACTGGCAAATTTCTGATCCCTTAAAAAAAAGTGTTGCCTAATAAAAGTATAGCTAAAACGTATATATAAATAAATAGTTTTTTACTCCGTTTTTAATATGTTAAAAACAATACATCGTAAAAAAAATGCCAACTTGTATCCGATGCACACTTTTTAAAATCCATCCATCACATTGTTAACTTATACAGTATGTCGATGCACCGTTGGTAAATCTTACCATCCTAATATGTATCTATATACTATAGCAATCCAAAGAGATCTATCTATCTAATATTTCACCCATCTGCTGTAGCAGCTACGAATAATAAAAAATAAATATATGAATCTTGGATGTTAATTGTTGCATTGCATTATGCAGAGAAGTTTTTTTTCTCCTATCAGGAATCAGAAAATGGTCATACGGCTGTAACTTGGCTCTGAGATTTAACATCGTATTTTGGCGGACATTTACGACATTTGGCAGAAGCCCTTATCTAGAGAGACTTGCATTGATCTCATTCATACAACTGAGCAGCTAAGAGATTCAGGTATTTGCTCAGGGTCTAGGAGTGGCAGCTTGGTGTGACTGGGATTTGAACTCACGACCTTTAGGATCCAAAGTCCAGCATTTTAACCACTCAGCTACCACCTGCCCATACAAACAAGGCAGAGAAATGTCAAAAGTAAAGAAAAGAAATCCAGTTATAATTATTTTTGTAGGGTTAATCGGAAAATGTGGAACTTGTTTGACTTGTTAGCGCCTCATTCATGAAATTGGAACTACTGAGCAGGAACATGTCACCTTTAATACAGTAGACCAAGCAGTTTGTACTCTCAAACTCTCCAGATCATGCCCTATGTTACAATAAACAATATGAGACACGGCCCCATTTAAACCATGATAATAATAACAACTCAAAAAATACCTTTCGTTTTTATTGCTTAAATATCAATTCTTAATACCCCCAATATGGCTGCCTCGGCACCTTGTTTTGTATTGTTTAGTTTGTTAAATCTTTATTTATTTATTTATTATTTTGGTTTCCTATATCTTATAGGTTTTTTTTTTTTATATTTTTTGACACTAAAAAACCCCATCATACTTGGCAATAAAGATGATTTTGATTCTAGCAAATCTTGTCTTATGTATCTGTGGGCAGAATCTGGCCTATGAGATCATCCTGACGCTGGGCCAGGCGTTTGAGGTGGCCTATCAGCTGGCTCTGCAGGCCAGGAAGAGTGGCCATGGCTCATCCACACTGCCTGAGAGTTTCGACAGCAAACCGTCCAAACCCATCCCCAAACCACGCTCCAACATCCGCAAATCCGTAAGTGCTCAACACACACTATCACACACACTCTGCTTCCTCTCTGTGTGCAGTGTGTGGCTTCTGAGTGCTGTTTTCTGTTTTCTCTTTCACTTCATTACGGTTCGCATTTGTCATGTGTTTCACTGACTAATGATCATCAAGTCTAAAAATAGAAAACATTCTGTTGTGGCTTTTCAGTGTTTCTGAGTGCATGTCAGCATGATGGAAGTATGTGACAAGAGCATCAGTTCCAGAATGATTGCCACTTTTTGTTATTATGTACAAAAGTTTATTATAAAATGTCATTGTGGTTAATGGACACCTGAATTTTTCACCTATGTGTGGTTCCTTTCCAAACTTACTACAAAGACTGAGGCACACAATTGTATAGGACGTCTTTGGATGCTTTAGCATGACTCAAACCTGTTCCAGCATGGCAATGCCCCTGTGCACAATGGGTTAAAATATGTGAAAGATCTCCTGCTATAGAGCTCCAACCTTATTGAACATAATGAATGTGAATGCTGACCACACCCCAGGCCTCCTTTCCCCAGCTACATCAGTACCTCAACACCTTTGTGGCTGAATGGATCTCCACAAATCTCCACAATCACATTATTGCTTATTTATTTATATGAATAGCCTTTTTAACAATGGACATTTTCCCAAAGCAAAAAACACATTGTACGTATTACAAATATACATTTCAGCATCAGTAAATAAGCCCTATAAGTGTATCCCTAATGAGCAAGCCAGTGGTGACAACTCTTTGAGATGGTCTGAGGAAGAGATCTTGAGAAGAACCAGACTGATTCATTACAGTTCAATCATTGTTGAGGGTATCAGTTCACCAATGGACACTAGAATGCAAACACTGTTTATGGGAACTGTATGTGCCAAAAACAAGTGAAGCACACTGTCTATATTCATTATTGTCCAAATCCATCTTCAAGGTTTAAAATCTACTGGAACATCTCCCCAAAAGAGAGGAGCTTTGAGGATGGATTTGTACTTTTATTGATATCAACAGTCTGCTACAATGGTTCATGGTACAACAGTTAAGAGTATAACACTGAACAGAACACCTGAACAATGATGGAACTGTAATGAATGGACTTTCAGAGTTGAGGATGAGGATGGGTTTCCCTCAGAATCTGGTCTTGCAGCAACACCACTGAGAGAAACGCTATGAAATGAAGAGAATAGATTATTAGGAATAATTTAATTAATATTCATAGACAAATATAGAAAAAATGTAACTCAACGATTGTGATAGAGTTTAGGCAAGCAGAGAAGGCCTTTCTGACCTTGATGGCATACCACTGAAATGATTAAACAGCAGTTCTTGCCCTGTACACATCCCCGGTGATGGTTTTGTCGTATCTCCTGGCCCTCGCAGTGACTTACTGAACATGATTGATGAGAAAGTTGAACACACCGTGTGTCAAAGTGTCTTTTTCTACACCTGCCCCGACACAGTGCCCCACTGACTCACACACACACACACACACACACACACACACACACACACACACATCCTACACCTTTCCCCTGCCTCCCCAGAGTCACACGCAGGACCGCGTACAAGACGGATTTGAAAATAGATTTCTATTTATAGCGCCACGCCGTCCATAACCCCACATTCTGTCTGGGTCACAATGACCTATTTTATTCTGCATTTCTTTTCTATTAGAACTGAATTAATACATGATGTAACAACATACAAGATTTATAGCTAAGAAACGGATGATAATGAATTGTTCTGTCTATCTTTTCCATGTTACACATTTTTAATCCAGGAGAACATTTAGATCTTGGTGCATTCTATCACAATGCTCCAGGAAATGTGATTAAGAAGCTTTTCAGTGATTGGTAGGTGGTATGAGGCTCCTCCCCTTTAGTTTAGAAAACGTTTTATGCTAAACTCACTTGCTCACCCTATCAGACAACGTCCTAGGGAACTAAGGATTGTTTTGTTTGGGTATTTAGGGCTGGTCCAAGGGTGGAACTATGGGCTGTCTAGGGGCAGGACTAAAAGCTGGTCACAAACAGCTGGAACCAAATTCCTTGTGTGTGTCAACACACTTGGCCAATAAACCTGATTCTGATTCTGGTCTAAGGGTGGAACTAAGAGCTGGTCTAATTGCAGGACTAATAACTGCCGTAAAAGCTGGTTTAAGGTTGAAACTAAGGCCTGGTCTAAAGACTGGTCTAATGTTGGTGCTAAGGGCTAGTAAGGCAGGACTAAGAGCTGGTCTAAGGATGGAATTAAGGTTTGGTCTAAGGGTAGGTCTAAGGGCTAAAAGCAAAACTTAAAGGTGTCTAAAGTCAGGACTAAGAGCTGTCTAAGGGCAAGACTAGGGCTTGTCTAAGGGGATAGTGTAAGGGCTGGTCTAATGGCAGGACTCAGGGCTGATCCAAGTGTGGGACTTAAGGCTGGTCTGAGGGTGGAACTAAGGGCTGTTTAAGGGTAGAACTAAGGTCTGGTCCAACAATGGTAGTAAGGGCTGGGTCTTAGGAACTGGACTAAAATGTTGTATCATTTGATCAAATTAAGTAGAAAAATAATACAATAAAATAACAAACTGGGGTGAATCAATGTGGCATAACATGGAGCCGAGTTACAAGTACCACCTGAAGTGAATTATATATCATTATAACAATAATATTAGTATTAATACCTGCTCAATGTGTAATCTCTGGGAAATCGCTGTGGTATAAGTGGAATAGTCACTCCAGACTGTGCAGTTAATGCGAAAATAATCCCCATCAGTGTGGTCATA
>JAAIIK010000272.1:781117-793659 GCA_014706435.1 Silurus glanis
GCACAGTCTGTCAAGTGTTAGTCCTTACTTCATGTATCTCCGTATGGAAAAGCCAGATAAAGAAACGATGGCGTAGATCAACAGATGGCATTGATTAGTGTGTGTGTGTGTGTGTGTGTGTGTGTGTGTGTGTGTGTGTGTGTGGACATGTGTTGTTATGGTGTGTGTGTATATATAGATATATAGATATATATAGATATAGATATATAGATATAGATATAGATATAATTTTTTCCTTGCATTAGAACTGATAGGAAAGTCCACATTGTGCTTATTGAATATGACAAAATATCGACAAAAGTTTGTGGACACTTGATCATAAGACTGGAGCTTTAGTCCACATTTGCTCTTATAATAAGCACAATTTTTCTGTGAAGCTGTCCCACTAGATTTTGTGGAGATTTTGTGGAGATTCTTTCAAACACAATGGTGTTAGTAAAGTCAGGTACCGATGTAGGTGAGGAGGCCTGGGATGTAGTCAGCGTTCACATTCATCCCAAAATTGGGTTGGAGCTCTATAGCAGAAGATATTATGGATCAAATACCATAAGAATTTAAACACATGACCTATTCTAATTTTTTTTTATTTCGTCTGTCCTTGTTTCCACGATCTCTGTGAATAATGTAATATTTCACCCAGTGCTCATCTAAGAGCTGATCTAAGGGAAAAACTAAAGGCTGGTCTAAAGGCTGATTAAAGTCCTGGACTAAGGGATGATCTAAGGGTGGAACTAAGGGTTGTTTTATTGGTAGGATTTACAACTGGTCCATAGTTGGGATTGAATCATGTTTAAGGGCAGAACCAAGGGCTGGTCTAATGGTGGGACTAAGGGTTGGTCTAATGGTGGGACTAAGGGTTGGTCTAATGATGGGACTAAGGGTTGGTGTAATGATGGAACTAAGGGTTGGTATAATAATGGGACTAAGGGCTGGTCTAATGGTGGGACTAATGGTTGGTCTAATGGTGGGACTAAGGGTTGGTGTAATGATGGGACTAAGGGTTGGTATAATGGTGGGACTAAAAACTGGTCTTATGGTGGGACAAAGGGCTGGTCTAAGGTGGAGCTAAGGGCTGGTCTAAGGTGGAACTACAGGCTGGACTAAGAGTTGATCTAAGGGTGTATCCAAGGCTGGTCTAACAGTGTAACTAAGGTTGGAACTAAGGATTGTTTTATGGGTGGGACTAAGGGCTGGTCAAAAGGTGGGACAAAATGCAGGTCTAAGGGCAGAACCTAGGTCTTGTCTAATGGTGGCACTAAGGGCATGTCCAAGGGTAGTACTAAGGGCAGGACTAAGAGCTGGTACAATAATGGGAGTAAGGGATAGTCTATGGGTTAGATTAAGTACTGGACGAAGGGTAGGAAGGACTGGTCTAAGGACTGGTGGGATTTTCTACATCATTCTAAGCCATGGAAAGCATATCTTCATGGAGCTGGCTTTGTGCACAGAAGCATCGTTATGCTGGAACAGGTTTTTGGGTCTCCTAGTGACCCAAAAGTGAAGGGAAAATTTAATGTGACCACATCCTAGATACTTTTGCCCATATAGCGCATATTGTGTACACATGGGATCGCTCAAAATGTGAGAAATAAATAATTGTTGCATTGGATATCGTGCTCTATTCACCATTATTTGCTCTCTCTCCTCCTTCTCCTCCTTCTTCTCCTGTTTTGCTGCTGACATGCATGCTCTCGAACTCTTGTGTCTAATTCAGATGGAGCAGCCTTCGATGGAGCAGAAGGGTCACGGCAATGTCCCATGGATCGTGGAGCCAGGACAGGAAGCCAAGAGAGGAGTCAACACAAAGTATGAGACAACTATTTTCTAATATGCACCCACTGTCCGCTCCTGTCTGTGTGTGTGCCTTTCAGAGCACGCCCTCTAGAGGCCCCCCAACGGAGCCATGGGCCCAGTGACCTTTGACTCGCCCGTGTCTCTCCACCCCGGTCCGGTCCAGCCCGCCCCGTTTTACTGTGGCCTCTGCATGATGTCGCTGCCGTGCTCTCTCTCTCTTTCTTTCTTTTTCTTTCTCCCACTCTTTTACATTCTCTAGCTCTCTCGACCCCCCCCCCCCTCCCCCTCACTTCCCTCTGGCCAAAAACACACCATTCACTTCACCCTCATTTCCTCCAAATTATAAAAAAAAAAGGTTTGATGTGATTTTTTTTTCCTCCCATTTTTCCTTTGTCCTCTATTTAGCACTTTGATCAGACACACATCCTGATTGCTTGAATGAGGACTTTAAATCCATAATGCTGCTACAAGCTTGTAAACGCAGTGTATTTCGGTGGGAGGGGGACGGCTCCATTTTTTCGTTCTTCATCATCAGGCAGTGTGTGAAGCAGTGCGCCACTACTGAGGCTTAAGGGCAATGGGAACTCTAAGGAGATCCTGTAAGGACAGCGTAAAAATGGAGATGGTGGCCGTATTTTTTTTTTGTTGGTTTGTTCGTTTGTTTATATATATATTCTTTCTTTTGTTTCCCTCCCCACTCCCCCCCAGTGTGGTCTTTGTGGGTCAACCTGGGGTTTGGCTTGCTCCCAACCATTTTTGCAGGAAAAATTTGCATGTGTAAAAGGCAGGGTGTTCCGTTTTTCGATCCATGAACAGCGTCTTTAAAGAAAAAAAACACTTTAATCGCTTTGCCTTGTTTTTGGTTTGGCTTTGAATGCAAGCAGCCCGGAAACAGGCCCTTCGGCCCGCAGAGAGCATGTGTTCTGGCTGTGTTGGACCGGCGAAGGGGGCATCTGAGAGGCTTGTTTTTTTTTTTTGTTTTTTTTTTTTTTTCTTGGACGCTCTGGATAAGTGATTTAATCTCATTTGCAGGGTAATGCCGGACTCCCATGTCTATTACTGTGGAAATCAAAGAATGTAGCCAGCCCCCAACATGGACCCTCTCACACACACATTGCAAAAAAAGGACAGCCAAATACGGAGCCTATGAGTGGCACTTGGACTACAAACATGGCAGAGCCTGTCGAGACTGAACTTTTAACACATAACTCGGTGCGCAAACAGACTACTGGTGCGACTGTACGAGCATTCTCCATTAGACTGAGTTCACACTTCACTGGGCTCGGGCTCTGTTATGTGGACTTATGTTGTGTGAGGGAGAAGGTTGGGGGAAAGGCAAGGTACCATGGGATAGGACCATGGTTACTCATTTTTGACAGACTCATTTTTGCCCATACATCACCACTAGGGGGCAAAACACAAAGGACTTTCTGTTTGCCATGTTTTTACTTTTCTTTAATTTCCTCTTTCATTCGGTTTAATAGTACATTCTGAATATTATGCACAAATGTGAATGGATTTATTGCACTGGACAACCATGAAAGTGACGTGTCTCATGCCAAAACCACTACAGAATTGTTGTTGACAATGCCATGCAGATTAGTATTCATACTGGTAAAACATTCATGTCTAATATAATTCTATATCGCCATTAATCTAATCCTTAATTAATTATGTTTATTATAAATTCTTCTTTTAAATGTGCAATTCTTGTCTAATGTTGTCTTGATGTTATATTATTTTTATATGACATGTTGGGCTTTGAGAAGAATAGCCATCCAGGTTTAAAAAAAATATTCTAGGAAAAAAAAAAAAGTGTGAATGGTGTCACTCAATTTTGCTTTTCAGGTGAAAAGTCCATCGATGATACACAAATGATGATGATGTCGATTGATGATGATGATGATGATGATGATTGATTGATGATAAGCGGCTATTTGAACTATTTGAACTGAGTGTAACTGTAGATTTTTTTGGCACAATTCTTCTGTACATAAATATTTTCCTCAATCATTGTTCATATATGTAATGTAGTTTAACATAAAAAAAGAAGAAAATGACTAACAGAAAAAAAAAAAAAGAAAAAGAATTAATTACACTGGTTGATATAGTACCAAATTTTAAAAAGGTCAAAATCTCACTGTTGAAAAATATCGTTTTAACTAAACACTTTTGTGCGAGCAAAGTGGAATTGCTAACTTACCATGTACATAGGCTTGGGCTTCCAGCACTCGAATTTTCTAAGTTTGACCCTTATTTATATCCTGGCAAAAGCACATGGAATAAATCAGACTTGTACAACTGCTTCCTTTTGAGTGGACTTTTACTTTATCCTCTTCTCTATTTTCCATATCTGCACCAAAACTCCATCATACTTACAAAGCAAAGAGTTTCTGTAGTAACATCTGATGTTTTCAGAACTTCCTACATTCATCTCTGCATTATTTTAGCCCCATGTTTCTATGAGGTCTTCAGGTTTTGTTTTAAGGTTCACTCTATCCAGAATTAAATATTGTCACAAGTATTGGGACACCTGCCCTTTCCAGCCACATGTGATTCTTTGCCAAAGTTGAAGGCACACAATTGTATAGGCTAGGAGGTTATTAAGCTAGGAGACTCAAACCAAGCCAGCTCCATGAATATATGCTTTATACCTGGCTTGGAAGATGTGGAAGATCTCCTGCTACAGAGCTCGAACCCTACTGAACACCTTTGGGATGAATGTGAATGCTGACTGCACCCCAGGCCTCCTCACCTTCTCACCTACATCAGTACCTGACTTTACTATTCAATTCAATTTAATTCATTTTTATTTGTGTAGCGCTTTTAACAATGAACATTGTCTCAAAGCAGCTTTACACAGATAATGTGGTGATAAAAATAAATATGTTCTTTATAAGTGTAAGTTTGTCCCTGATGAGCGAACCGGTGGCGACTGTGGCAAGGAAAAACTCCCCGAGATGGCACCTTGAGAGGAACCAGACTCAAGAGGGAACCCATCCTCATCTGGGTTGCACAGAATGTTGATTTATTACCGATAAACGATGTTGTGGGGTGCAGTGATGGTGATCAGAAGCAAACTGTAGTCCTGTAGTAGACTGTTAACATTAATTACAGTCCAAATCCATCCTCAAAGCTCCTGTTCTTACTCCGGAATTTCATGGAACCACCCAAGGCGTTGATGAGAAACCGTCCCCAGCTGCACAGAGTGGCCTCCAAACGAAGAGAACACTATCCAGAGGCAGGCCTGGACGAAGTGGGAAGATCTGCGGAGGGAAGAGGGGCAGGAACAGTGGTCACTGGAATCTCAGGAGCATGTTTAACTTGACCAACTTTACTAACACCTTTTTAACACCTTTGTAGCTGAATAAATCTCCACAAATCTCCACAAAATCTAGTGGAACATCTTCCCAGAAGAGTGAACGTTCACAGCAAACTGGGACTAAATGTGCAGTTGGAATTGTATGGTCAGGTGTCTACGATCTTTTGTTGCTATATTTGTATGCTATAGTTTGCATTAATTCAAATCTAAAAGAGTAAATATTAAATATTTGATTTATATTTATATATGATTTCTTTCAGAAACAAGGCATATTTTTGTCATTCAACTTCTCATGAATCGAGTCTTGTTATAGAAAAGCAATTGTTTTTTTACTCATTTCCTATAGAGAGAAAATCTGCTCATTAGTAGCTCTATGTGGTCTGTCACATAGAATCTCTCTCTCTCTCTCGCTCTCTCTCTCGCTCTCTCTCTCTCTCTGTGTGTGTGTGTGTGTGTGTGTGTGTGTGTGTGTAATCACCCGTAAGCATGATGAGTGGTGGTCTTGTCTGTTGTGGTCTCTGTTGCCATGGAGCATTAAACAAATCCTGCTCGTTAGCCCCACTGTGGAACGTCCTGCTTTAGTGATGGATGAATGTGTTTTACAGAAAGCAGCAGCAGAGTAAAAACTGAAAAAGAGGAAAAGGTCGTCGTTTCTCATGAGGCTCAAAACGTTACACGGTCACTTTCAGATATTTAGATACTGTACGCTCGTTCATTCACACACACACATGCCAGATAGTGTATTGAATTGAATAAATTTTGATTTGTAGGGTGATTTTAACAATGGGTGTTGGTTTAAAGCAGCATGACAAAGATAAAGAGGTAATAAACTTGGAATGTATAAGTTTAGTGCTTATAAATTTGTTTCTTATACCTTTATCCCCAATGAGTGAGAAAATGGTGACTGTGGTGAAGGAAAGAGCCTTGAGGACTTCATGAGGAAGAAACCTTGAGAGGCTAGAGAGACTCCAAAACGGAACCCATCCTCATCCTCAACATCGAATGTCCATTCAATTCAATTCAATTCAATTCAATTCAATTCAATTCAATTTTGAATTCATTTTTATTTGTATAGCGCTTTTAACAATAACCATTGTCTCAAAGCAGCTTTACACAGATAATGTGGTGATTAAAAGTGAATATGTTCTTTATAAGTAAGTTTGTCCCTGATGAGCGAGCCTGTGGCGACTGTGGCAAGGAAAAACTCCCCTAGATAGCATAAGGAAGAAACCTTGAGAGGAACCAGACTCAAGAGGGAACCCATCCTCATCTGGGTTGCACCGAATGTCCATTTATAGCAGATAAACGATGTTGTGGGGTACAGTGATGATGTTCAGAAGCAAAAAGTAGTCCTGAGTCGATGTAGCAGACTGTTGACATTAACTACAGTACAATTCCTCCTCAAAAGTGCCCGTTCCTAATCTGGAATTTCATGTAACCACCCAAGGCGTTACAGTTCCATCATTGTTGAGGTGTTCAGTGATTGGCGCTGTCCATGCAACCTGTGGTCCTGAACCATTGTAGCAGACTGTTGATATTAATTACAGTCCAAATCCATCCTCAAAGATCTTTAGTTGCTGAATGGATCTTTAGGCTGTTCATGTAGAACCATCCTTAAATGATCTCCAATTGAACAGAACTCCATCCAGAGGTAGGGCATCAGGATGAATCAGACAGATCCAAAGAGAAGAAAGGAATAGGAACACTAGGAATAGGAAAAAAACTAACTAAACTAAGGTCACTGGTGCCTCAGGAGCATGTTTAACTCTCAGGAAGTCTGAGTTTGAATCCCAAAAATTTGGATGGCATCAAACTATATGTGCTATAATAGCATTTTAATGACATGTAAGCCACACATGAATCCATCAGGTGCAAAAAGAAGAAGAGAGAGACTGAGTGTCATACTCAGAAGGTTGTGAGTTTGAATCCCAGCTGCCACAAGTATTAAAATCAGGTGTATAACATCAGGTGTTAGAAAAACATCTGAATTGCATTTAAACTATACATGATTCGATAAAAATTAGAGAAAATGGGATTGAGAGACAGAGAGGGATTGAGAAAGGGAGAAAGGGATTGAAAGAGAGAGAAGGGTTGAGAGGGGGGGGGTTAAAGAAGATTGAGAGAGAGAGGGATTGAAAGAGAAAGAAAGGGGATTGAGAAGGAAAGAAAAGGATTGAGAGAGAGTGATTGAAAGAGAAAGGGTTTGAGGGAAAGAAAGGGATTGTGAGAGAGGGAAAGGGATTGAAAGAAAGAGGAATTAAGAGAGAAATCGATTAAAAGAGAGAAGGATTAGAAAAGAGAAAGAGGGATTGAAAGAGAGAGGGATTAAAAGAGAGCAGCAGGAGCCCCAAGTCCCAGACGGTTCCTAGCCTGCAGCCATTTGCTAAATGAAGTACCAGAGGATAACTGTTCATGTAATTATGTCACAGATTCATTAATTAACGCTTACAGGATGCGCCAAGAACACTTTTCAGAAGAGAAATCGGGAAATTGAGTCTGCTGTCCAGGGAGCTTCGGGATTTTCTTCACAATATTTGCAGCTTATGCAGCTGGAATTCCTGATACGAATCTGGAACATCCAAAAATCCTGCATCACTAGACAATTGTTTGTTGCTCTGATCCCATACACACACTATATGATCTGTCATCACTTCTGAGAAGAGACTCTGTGGGTCACGGCTGGTGCTGACGCTTTGCCAGCTCTCCCTCCATGCGTGCAGGCGACTGGGCAATGATCCATGCCCCTCTGGGTGAGAGTACAGGGTCAGCCAGCACACCGCAGAGCCAGCTGCTCGTCCACTCATCCGTACGACACAGCAACATCCAGCACTCTGCAAGGTGATAAAGAGAAACGGCATTTCATTGATTTTACACCAGCATCTGTTCCACTACACTACACTACACTCCTATAATATCTGGGGGCAACAAAACAGTTGGTCTTTCACAGGCAATTGATTTCATACATGGTTTTTTTTTGTAATAAAACTCGATAATATACAACAGGGTCGAGAGCCACTGAGCCAACATTCATTGCATTGTTCTAATAAATAATGAGTCGTAATTCATTTCTACATGTTGAACTCTACATGTTGGAAATAGACGTTTTCATTTGAAAACACACGAAAACGTAGCTTTATGAAAACATTCTCCAAAGTGGATCATTTCGTAGATTTGCAGTGTGGATTGTGAAAATGGACGCTTTCGAAAGTGATGTGTTATTTTTAGTCATTGCTGGGATGCTTCGAATAGGCAGAAAGTAAATAGTAAATAAAAGCCAGGCGGAAATGACAAAACGTTGGGCTCATACAGGGCTCGTACACGGTTTTCACACGTTTTACTGTGGGTGAGCAATTTTTTTTGGCAACAATTGAAAACAAAAGATGTTTTTAGACAAAAATTCTAATTTATCCATATTAGTGTAGCCTATGAGATACGAACTAAAAACTAAAACATGATATACAGGTAGTCCCCGACTTACTATGGAGATGCGTCCTGATGACCCCATCGTAATTTGAAAAGTTGAGACATGGCCTGGCCTACCCAGGAGTCTTAATATGTTCTTTATAAGTAAGTTTTTCTCTTATGGGCGAGCCCGTGGCGACTGTGGCAAGGAAAAACTCCCCGAGATGGCATAAGGAAGAAACCTTGAGAGGAACCAGACTCAAGAAGGAAACCATCCTCATCTGGTTCTCACCGAATTTGTATTAACATATTAGCATTTAGCATTTATATTACTGATTCTGATGCTGTCTTGTGAGCTCGCATTTGAATTGAACTTTTTCCAGATATAATTTTTTAATTTTTTCGGTTTCTTTATATTTAAATTATTGTTTTTGTTTAGAAATCAATATCAAAACGGTCCCCAAAGGAAGAATTCAAGTGAAACCATGCTAATCTTAGAACTGGTCAGGGTTTAATAAATGATTCTTCTTCCTTACTTGGTGTACATGAGCAGAGTGAAGAACCTGTTTCTGTCCATTTTTTTTTTTCATTTAACAGGACATGAGCTTGGCATTAAAAAAAAAAGCTGACTGGAGGCTATGGCATCTGTTCTTTTTCTCTTTCTGTACCTCTATTACACACACACACACACACACACACACACACACACACCATGCAAGGAATGGATCCATGCCATCTGACCTGATAAGAGTGAGCAATAAAGGGAACCCCAGCAGTGTGAACAGCTGACAGGATCTATTCTCTGGACAAAGATCAGTAAGAGAGCATGGAGGCATGGAGAGATGAAGGTATTCATCACACAAGACGCAATGATGACAGCAAGATGCCACCTAAAGTAACAGGAAAAGAGCAAAGACAAGACAGCAAGGCTTTATCTTAGAATTACTGACTTACGGTTTAATTGTCTTTCTATAAATATGTATTAAATTATTCCCAGTAATTTATTTTCTTCATTTCATAGTAAGTGCGTGTTGCTTTAACCAATCAGAGTTCGAGTTGCGGTAACGTGGACATTTTTTCACGTCATTGGATTGGATGGTTAGAGAGCGCTCTAGTCAAAACTCGCAACCCACATCTGTAACAAACTGCACAAACTCAAATATATCTGTGTGGATTTAATGGCTGTTTTTTTTTTATTCCACAATGCCTAACAGAGGAAAAGAAATCTATGTGGTTGCAGACGGACATCCATTTACAAGACGGACTTTTCAAGAAAAGCTGGACAGCATAAGGAAACCCAACAGTTCAAAACATTTTTAAGCATTTATACATTTTTTTTATACTCATCTTTCCTGTAGAATTTGCACAAAAAAACACTATTTCAACCCAATTTGAAATCCCCAGGAAATCTGCAATGCACAAAAATACACATAAACACGGGGTCATTTTATGATGTTAATATCAATGCCTCTGCTAGAGATGGTGTACGTAGGTGGTGCATCTGTGGCTACAGTGAAAGAAGACCTTTGAAATTGTGTTCATTGGGTTTCTTGCTTTAGTAATGACAAAGATTAGATAACGCATAACTTTCTAATATAGAATTCTGATAAGACGGAGATTTTGCTCATCGGCCCAAAAACCAGTAGACAGAAGCTCCAGCATTTTAACCTGTAAATACTAGTTCAACAGTAAAAGACCTGGGAGTTATTTTAGACACCAACTTGTCTTTTGAAAATCATATCACCTACATTACAAAAACAGGCTTCTTTCACCTTAGAAATATTTCTAAGCTAAGAAACATGTTATCTATACCTGATGCAGAGAAGCTCGTCCATGCGTTCATGACCTCCAGACTGGACTATTGTAACGCATTACTAGGTGGATGTCCTGCATCATTAATAAACAAGCTCCAGTTTGTCCAGAATGCAGCAGCCAGAGTTCTCACAAGGTGAAGAAAAAATATCACCATATAACCCTAATCTTCTCATCCCTACACTGGCTACCTGTTAAGTTTCGAATCGACTACAAACTACTGCTACTCACCTACAAAACACTAAGTAGTTTATCTCTCATGTATGTCTCCAGTCTATTTTTCTGACTATAAGCCGCTACTTTTTTCCCACGTTTTGAACCCCGCGGCTTAAACAACGAAGCGGCTAATTTATGAATTTTTCCTGGGTTTTCCCGGTTTCACAAACTTCAAGCCAAAAAACTGAACCCCATAACATTAGACCAATGAAATTTCCGAACGGAAACGAAAAAACGCACCTCACCTGTGTTCTGAGCTGCACGGCATCGGGAGAAAAAACTTCCATCGGGTGATTTTTAAACGTAGGACGATGCCAAAAGATAAACTCCCGAGAGAAATAGTTGTGAAAGGAAGGAGGAAGACAGTGAACAATGACTTACTTGGTCGGCTACTGTTTAGATACAAGCCGTTGTAGCGCGTTGAGTCTGGGTTAAGGGAGAGCTCGCTAACTCCAGTTGCAACAGAAATCATATAAGCACAAACAGGTTTCCAAAACCCGTGCTTTTTTATTTTTCTTGGCAACAGCGTTACGGGTTAGTCAAAGAAACTTCATCAGAAAATAATAAGGACATAATCCTCGTCTTGAACACACGCAGTAATAGCGGAAAAATACAGTGGCATGCTATTCCCAAAATACCGCTATGCTCCTAATAGAAGCGCAACATATTCAATTCAATTCAATTCATTTTTATTTGTGTAGCGCTTTTAACAATGAACATTGTCTCAAAGCAGCTTTACACAGATAATGTGGTGATTAAAAGTGAATATGTTCTTTATGAGTAAGTTTGTCCCTGATGAGCGAGCCGGTGGCGACTGTGGCAAGGAAAAACTCCCTGAGATGGCATAAGGAAGAAACCTTGAGAGGAACCAGACTCAAGAGGGAACCCATCCTCATCTGGGTTGCACCGAATGTCCATTTATAGCAGATAAACGATGTTGTGGGGTACAGTACGGTGGCCGAGAAGTGCAAAACAAAACAACAAATCCAAAAACAAATTAACAAATCCAAAACCAAATTAACAAATCCAAAACAAATTAACAAATCCAAAAACACATTAACAAATCCAAAACAAATTAACAAATCCAAAAACACATTAACAAATCCAAAACCAAATTAACAAATCCAAAACAAATTAACAAATCCAAAAACACATTAACAAATCCAAAACAAATTAACAAATCCAAAAACAAATCAACAAATCCGAAAACAAATTAACAAATCCAAAAACAAATTAACAAATTCAAAAACAAAACAACAAATCCAAAAACACATTAACAAATCCCAAAACAAATTAACAAATTAGAAAACACTAACAAATCCAAAAACAAAATAACAAATTCAAAAACAAATTAACAAATCCGAAAGCAAATTAACAAATCTGAAAACACATTAACAAATTCAAAAACAAATTAACAAATCCGAAAGCAAATTAACAAATCCGAAAACACATTAACAAATCCAAAAACACATTAACAAATCCGAAAACACAACGACAAAATTCAGACAAACCGGAAAAGGTAGGTATAGTTTGTGATTGAAAACTTACAGATCATTGGACAAGACACCTGTCAGTCAAGATATACAGGTGAGTGACAGGTGTCTCGTCCAATGATCTGTAAGTTTCCATTCACAAACTACCTACCTTTTCCGGTTTGTCTGAATCGTTGCACGAAACACATTAACAAATCCAAAAACACAACGACAAGTCAGACAAACCGGAAAAGGTAGGTATAGTTTGTAAATGGAAACTTACAGATCATTGGACAAGACACCTGTCAGTCAAGATATACAGGTGAGTGACAGGTGTCTCGTCCAATGATCTGTAAGTTTCCATTTACAAACTATACCTACCTTTTCCGGTTTGTCTGACTTGTCGTTGTGTTTTTGGATTTGTTAATGTGTTTCGTGCAACGATTCAGACAAACCGGAAAAGGTAGGTAGTTTGTGAATGGAAACTTACAGATCATTGGACGAGACACCTGTCACTCACCTGT
>JAAIIK010000274.1:0-17607 GCA_014706435.1 Silurus glanis
TTTCAGTTTTTTATTTGTTAAAAAAGTTTGAGATATCCAATAAATTTTGTTCCACTTCATGATTGTGTCCCACTTGTTGTTGATTCTTCACAAAAAATTACAGTTTTCTATCTTTATGTTTGAAGCCTGAAATGTGGCAAAAGGTCGCAAAGGGGGCCGAATACTTTCGCAAGGCACTGTATATATATATATATATATATATTTATAAAACATATACCTTATATCTAGAATATCTAAAGGGCTCAATTTACAATTGTCAAATTACGACTCCCTACTTATGTACCATCCCATATCTTATCTACTATTCTGAGGTTCACCAGTCCCGTTTTTCACCTGACTTCCTAAAATCTTGAGGTTTTCAAAGCCTTGTTGAAATCTGGATTTTATTCCCACCATTAATATAATCCCTTACCATTTAAGCAAGATCCTACTTATACAATTCTAAGACATACAAACTGCAGGGAACTTTTGCTGCATCTGTATTTACTGGTTGCTGCCTTTGATTAACCTGACTCATGGACCCAGTCAACTTATTGTTATTTACATGTACATTTATGCCATTTTGCCAGACACCTTTATCCAGAGTGACGTACAACCAAGCAGTTGAGGCTTAAGGGCCTTTTTTAAGGGCCCAGAAATTGCACCTTGCTGGTGCTTGGAATTAAACTTGGGACCATCCGATCCTGATTCCAATCCCTAAACCACTGAGCTACCACCTTATCTGATAAGGTCTTTGTCCTTGGAGTTGATCTGTGAACTGGAGATTCAAGTTCTGCCCTAAAGTTCTTATCCTCAATGCTAATGTTATTATAATGAATGTTTGTTTAACCAGCTGTCATAGATGTATTTCATAAACTCTGGGCTCATTACCATTACCTTTAATGACAACCTGGGAGGATGTTGTGAGGAGAAAGATTATTATTTTTTTTTAATGTTGACTAAAAATGTAACAAGAGGGCAGCACCATGCATTGTAACAGCCCCAGTAAGAATGGCATTTACTGAGATTTTGGGTTGGGTAGCTCTAGAAATATCATTTTCATGTCAAAATCATTAATGGGGTATTCACCTTGTCTTTGTTTGCTTGTATTGTGTGTTTCACCCATTCTATATGTGCTAATGAACAAAACAAAAACAGACACCACTTTTTAACAAGAACCTCTCATTGTGATATCATATTCGTGTCCCAGTGGGTGCTCTCACCTTGTAATGTTTTTACTGGTGAAGATACTAATGAGCCACTCCATGTCCAAACTTTTAAATGGCAGAAGGAGTAGGTGGGTAGAGTTGTCCAAATCCACAGCACTCTCAGAGTATATTGCTCGATGTGTTGTTTTTGAACCAACGTCCCTCTCATAGCCTACAGTGGGACCCTCATTGATCCTATGGCACAATATCACACTTTGTCAAAGTTTAAAATAAATAAATACCATACAAGATATGTTAGAAGGTCAGTGGGTGAGGAGTTTGGTGTGTAGGTCAGGAGGTAGGGGATCCAATCAGGTTGTCTGAGTTGCCCGCCACAGCGCAGGTTCTGCAGCGGTCAGGACCAGCATCATCGTTGTATTCTTTATCAGGGAAGTGTAAGAATAGAAGCTCTGCAACTTGTCTGAATTTCATTTTGTTGTACGGTTGTAGCTTCTGTCCAGATATAAAAGAAAAGACTGTTTTAATATTTACATGAAAAAAAAAAAATCAATTGAAGCATCTATTATATACTGCATGATTAAAACTGGTATTGTATAAGGAAGTCAGGTGTGGCAGAGAAGTATGTGAGGGTGGTGCAGGACATTTATGAGGACAGTGTAACAGCAGTGAAGTGTGCAGTAGGAACCACAGACTGGTTCAAGGATTGGCTCTAAGCCATTTCCTGTTTGCAATGGTGATGGACAGGTTGTTTGGACGAGGTCAGACAGGAGTCTCCGTGGACTATGATGTTTGCAAATGATATTGTGATTTGTGGTGAGAACAGGGAGCAGGTTGAGATGAGCCTGGAGAGCTGGAGGTATGCGCTGGAGAGAAGTGGAATGAAAGTCAGTAGGCATGTGTGTGAATAGTTACCATTTTGTAGACTTAAATGGAGAGCTATCCAAGTTAATGCTAGTAAATTATGGCATGCCACAAGGTAAAGTCCTAGGACCCCTGCTTTTCACAATATACATGCTTCCCTTAATAAATATTATTAGAATGCATGGGATTAGCTTCCACTGTTACGCTGATGATACCCAGCTATATATCTCATCAAAACCAGGCGATACAGCTCAATTGGCTCGGATAACTTAGTGTGTTAAAGAATTAAAAGACTGGATGACCCATAACTTTCTATTATTAAATTTTGATAAGATGAATATTTTGCTCATCGGCACAAAAAACAGTATACAGAAGCTCCAGCATTTTAAGCTGCATTTAGACGGATGTTCTGTAACCACTAGTTCAACAGTAAAAGACCTGGGAGTTATTTTAGACACCAACTTGTCTTTTAAAAATCATATCAACCATGCTACAAAAACAGCCTTCTTCCACCTTAGAAATATTTCTAAGCTAAGAAACATGTTATCTATATCTGATGCAGAGAAGCACGTCCTACACTGGCTACCTGTTAAGTTTCGAATCAACTACAAACTACTGCTTCTTACTTACAAAACACTAAATGGTTTAGCTCCCAATTATATTTCCAGTCTTTTAACACGCTACAATCCGTCACGCTTTCTGAGATCTCAAAACTCCGGACTTCTAGTAGTTCCTAGAATAGCAAAGTCCACTAAAGGCGGTAGATCATTCTCACATTTAGCTCCTAAACTCTGGAATAGTCTTCCTGACAGTGTTCGGTGCTCAGACACACGCTCCCAGTTTAAGTGCAGATTATAAACTGATCTTTTTAGCGAGTTCTACACATAACACACATCACATCATAACCTTGTGCTCCAGAACATCTGATCACATGCACATTATCAACTTGTGCTGTTAATATCAAGAACAGCAGCTACGCTAATTCCTCTCCACTGCTTCTCTTTCTCTCCCCATCCCGAGGCATCCTGAGGATGCTCCAGCCCCAGTCACGTCCAACCTCATGAAGATTGTGGCCCTTTAAAGAAGTAGATGCCGACCCCGCAAACATCCTGAACCATCTAGAGACGTACCAATGCCAATTGGATCACAATTCATGTGTGGATTTTTGACATTGGACCTCCCTGAGTGTTTAAAGGCTCTGGCATGGAGAAGCTGGTGTTGGATCTGTGATGATCACAAATGTTGAGCTACTTTATGAGTTGCTCAGTAGCACCTACTTTTATAACCACAAATGAGTGTAAAAGACTGTAGAAAGAACATTACTCATAATCTTAAATTCCAGTGCTCATGTTATTTCTCACTCTCCAGTGTCCTGCTATAGAGCTCTGATCTCATCCCTACTGAACACCTTTGGGATGATTTGGACCCCTGTGTGAGGCAAAATATATGAAAATGTGTGTGTGTGTGTGTGTGTGTGTGTGTGTGTGTGTGTTTGTGTGTATATATATATATATATAATGTTGTCAGGGTTGGCTGGCAGGAAGTACCCAAAAGCTGGACGCCACCGGAAGAATAAAACCAGGTCAGAGGGGGTAGCACAGAAAGAAAGAATGTCAGAATACTTAGGAGGACTAGGTCGCGGCACTCGCGGGGTTAATGCTGAACGTCCGTGGCGCCAGGAGCACGAAACAGGAGGCAGATCCGAGGAAGCATAGCGAGTCTGAAACCAGTCTGAGGTCAAGAGCCGGAGAACAGAGTCCGAAACGAAACAAAATTTTCCATGAAGGGGAAATAGAGGGATAGATGGTGCCGAACCGGATGATGACGTCGTGACCATGAAAATGTTTGTGCAACTGGCTGACAGTAACCCCCCTCCAGGGTGGCTCCAGACGGCCCACCAGGTTGCTCCGAATGGTCCTGGTGAAAACGAGAAATGAGGTCAGGGTCCAGGATATGGCGAGCAAGTACCCAGGAACGATGAGCATGAGAGAGAGCATGCTTGAACAGGTTTGAGGGGGGAGATTTGGAAGGTCGGGTGGATGCATAAGACTCTGGGGAGCTTGAGACGTACTGATGCTGGGTTTATGACCTTGGAAATGGGGAATGGACACATGAAACAAGGGGCAAGCATCTTGCACATGGCTTTGAGGTGCAGGTCACGGGTAGAAAGGCAGACTTTCTGGCCAATCCGATATTAAGGGCAGGTCGGCGTCTGCGATTGGCCAAATGCTCGTAACTCTAGAAGGATGTGAGGAGGGCTGCCCGAGCCATCCTCCACCCGCACCGACAACGCCTGAACTGGGCCAGGGCGGACGGAATGGAGGTCTCGGGCTCTTGGGTGGTGAACAGTGGGGGTTGGTAACCAAACATGACCTGAAAGGGCAAGAGGCCTGTGGCAGCAGTCGGAAGAGTATTATGAGCGTATTCAGCCCAAATACGTTTTTCCAACCATGTAGAGGGGTCTTGGGAACAAACAATGCAGAGACTAGTTTCCTAGGTTCCTGGTTGAACCTTTCAGTCTGGCCATTGGACAGAGGATGAAACCTGGAGGAGAGGCTGACGAGCTGGCAGAACTCCTTCAGAGAATTGGGGACCCAGATCGGACACAATGTCCCGAGGTAAACAATGCAGGCGGAAGACGTGTTGGAGCAGGAGCTGGGCAGTTGCTTTGGCAGAGGAAAGTTTGGGTGATGGAATGAATTGACCCATCTTAGAGAACCTATCGACTACGGTGTGGATGGCCGTATGACCGGTGGAAGGGGGAAGACCGGTGATGAAATCCACCGCAATGTGCAATGTCCTTTATAACACAAACCTCCTCATTTATCCAGGCTTGGGACCGGCACTAAGAGTACACTGGCTTGTGCAACCCTAATGGCTGGGTTCTAAAAGGGAAATATATATATATATATATATATATATATATATATATATATATATAAATATATAAAAACACCCTTTGATACTTATAGCACAGCCATCTTCAAGCTTTTCCAATGATTTTTTGAACAGGTTTAGGCTCTGACTGGTCCTTTTGAAAATGTTGATCTACTGCAGAAGCGTTTTCTTTGATGACTTGGGGGTATGTTTAATGCTGGAATGTATTTCTTCATCTTTAGCTGTTTTACAAACACTTGCAAGTCGAGGTGGAAAACACATTTATTTAGTCAAGCCTTTGATCAGTAGATTTTTCTTAGGTAAAGGCGCAGATCTGGAGGGAACATGGATATAGAGTGTTTGGTAAACTGGGATATTTGTATGCTGTCGTCCCCCCACACTCACACGTTCACTCAGGTTTGTTGACGGTGGTGTGGTGGGTCGTCTCTTAACCCAGAGATCCCTCATGTCTGTGTTACCTTCTGGTTCTCCATTGTAGTTATGCTGCCATAGCGAGTCTTGCCGGAGTCCAAACTGCACAGTGATATTAACTTTCATACAACAATAAGGACACTTAATAATCCATATCCTTCTCTTCCTGTCACCCTCTTTGCACTCTCTCTCTCTCTCTCTCTCTCGGTCGAGTTAAACATGCTCCTGAGGCTCCAGTGACCACTGTTCCTGCCCCTCTCCCCTCTGTGGATCTTCCCACTTCGTCCAGGTCTGTCTCTAGATAGTGTTCTCTTCGACTGGAGGCCACTCTGTGCAGCTTGGGACGGTTTCTCATCAACGCCTTTGGTGGTTCCATGAAATTTTGGAGTAAGAACGGGCGCTTTGAGGATGGATTGGACTGTAGTTAATGTCAACAGTCTCCTACACTGACTCAGGACTACTTTTCGCTTCTGATCATCATCACTGTACCCCGCAACATCGTATATCTGCTACAAATGGACATTCGGTGCAACCCAGATGAGAATGGGTTCCCTGTTGAGTCTGGTTCCTCTCAAGGTTTCTTCCTTATGCCATCTCGGGGAGTTTTTACTTGCCACAGTCGCCACCGGCTTGCTCATCAGGGACAAACTTACACTTATAAAGAACATATTCACTTTTACTCACCACATTATCTGTGTAAAGCTGCTTTGAGACAATGTTCATTGTTAAAAGCGCTATACAAATAAAAATGAATTGAATTGAATTGAATTGCAGGGTTTGTGACAAAATAGATTGGTATTTTGAGCCTTCCATGATTCTCTTTACTTTGCCAAGAGTTCGAGTTGCAGCTAAAGTGTAGCAACTCGAGTGCAAGATCCATCCACCAGGATGCTTAACTTTAAAAAAGTATGGAGTTAGTCCTTTGTGTGATCACCATACACCATACAACCCAAAAAAGTTTAGATGCTGTGTAAAATATAAAAGAAAACAAGAATGGATTGATCTGAAAATCTCATTTGTCACATACACCTTCATACATTCAGGCCTCGACCAGTCCGATATAAAATTTTGATTTGTGATCGACATATTTTACGCTGGATGCCCTTCAAAACGCAACCTTCCCCATTTATCTGGGCTTGAGACTGACACTAAGAGTGCACTTGCACTGGCAAGATTGTGTTAAATCTTAAAATCTTTAGAGACCTTGGAGTAATTGCATTAATTTATCAACCCCCTTGAAAGTATCTTTAAAGCATCTTATAAGCATTTTTGAAGTATTTTTGAAGCACCTTTTGAAGCGTTTTTAAAGTATCTTTAAAGAATCTTCGAAATATCTTAGAAGTGTCTTTGAAGTATCTTTGAAATATTTTTTAAATATCTTTGAATCATCTTTGAAGTATTTTTTAAGCATATTTGAAGTATTTTTTAAAGCATACTTGAAGCATCTTTGGAGTATCTTTGAAATATTTTTGAAATATATTCCAAACGTCTTTGGGAGTTAAATGTCATTGGTGTTTGTAGAGCAAAACTGACTAAATGGATCAAAATAATGACTTGTTTTTCTTATTAATTAAATAAAAAGCTCACTAGATCTAGAATTCTGCTGCTCTGAAGCACACAGAGAGATAAAGTAGGGCCATATGATTACATCTATTTCAGTTGTTGGAGTTAAGACCTGGTGCTGTTTTTTTGTTCTATTTCTAATTTTTTTCTAAAGTTTGTCTCCAAATTCATCTTGTGCTTCGAGCTGTCGATCAGAACTTACCGTATTCGCCATATAAGTTCCACCACATGCAGACATTCTCCATGAAGGAGTCAGTAAGGTCATTAGGAAATGTCTACAATAACTTTCTCACTTTGGATGGAACACTGGAACGAAATGTTACTATATGAATGTGATAGATCTTACAGATACTGACCTCAGGCCCAATGTTGCCCTCTGATCCATCCACCCTCTACCACTGCTTTATTTCTCACTCCATCCTCCACCACTGATCCCTCCATCCTGTACCACTGCTCCATTAATCCATCTATTAATCGATCCATCATCTACCACTGCACATCATCCATCCTCTACCACTGCACAACACATCATCTATCCTCTATCACTGCACCACTGATCTCTCCATCCTCTACCACTGCTTCACTGCTCCATCCATCCTCTACCACTGCACCACTCACCTCTCCATCCTCTTCCACTGCTCCACTGCTCCATCCATCCTCTACCACTGCTCCACTGCTCCATCCATCCTATATTACTGTTCCACTGCTCCATCCATCCTATACCACTGCTCCATCCATCCTCTACCACTGTTCCATTGATCCATCCATCCTCTACTACTGCTCAACTGATCTTTCCATCCTATACCACTGCTCCAATTGTCTTTCCATCCTCTACCACTGCTTACTAATTCATCCCTTCCTCTACAACTGTTTTACTGATTTATCCATCCTCTACCTCTGGTCCATTAATCTTTTCATCTTTTACCACTGCTTACTGACCCCTTAATCATTTACTGCTGCTTTACTGATCCACCTAGTCTCTACCATTCCTCTAATGATCTATCCATCATCCACCACTACTCTACTGATCTTTTCATCATCTATCATTGCACCTCACATCCTCCGTCCTCTACCACTGCACAAAACATTCTCCATCCTATACAAACACTCCACTTCGTTTTCTACCATTCCTAGAATAAACTATCCATCCTCTACCACTAGTCCACTAATCTTTCAATTTTTCAACTTCCACTTGATGTCCAAGCAGCTCTGTCTAAAATTTGTTAAAGACCTACATTTTCCAGAATTACTTAAATAAGCACTTAAAAAATAAATATAAATTCCTTTGCATTTTTGCAACTATATTTCCTCCCAACAAAATTTTTGGTTGACCTTGTCAACCAGTATCAGGATTTATTTATTAATGGGGCCTTTGTATAAGGAGGTCATTAAGCAAAGACAAATACAACAAAGCAATCTGTGATTAAACTTTACAGAACAAGATGTGGGTCACATCTGGCACATTTCTCAGCATACATAGGAACAGGATGTAAATATTGCCAAGCAATTACATTGGTTTTAACAAATAATCTATAAACTAACTGACGCATACACCTGGCATGGGCAAAGTCCATGGTATATGCAATTAGTGTCGAATTACAGACCCATTTCAAATCTCCCATTTATGTCTAAGATTTTAGAAAAGATTGTCGCTGCCCAGTTATGTAACCACTTGCAAGAGAACAATATCTTTGAAGAGTTTCAGTCAGGTTTTAGGCCCCATCATAGCACAGAAACTGCCCTAGTTAAAATCACTAATGACCTGTTTTTAGCTTCAGACCAAGGCTACATCTCTCTATTAGTTTTACTAGATCTTAGTGCTGCGTTCGACACTATAGACCATGATCTTCTCCTCGATCGCTTACAGAATTACATCGGCATTCAGGGACAGGCATTAAGCTGGTTTAAATCCTACCTGTCTGATCGTTACCATTTCGTAGATTTAAATGGAGAGCTATCCAGGCTAATGCTAGTAAATTATGGCGTGCCACAAGGGTCAGTTCTAGGACCCCTGCTTTTCACAATATACATGCTTCCGTTAGGAAATATTATTAGAAGGCATGGAATTAGCTTCCATTGTTATGCTGATGATACTCAGCTATATATCTCATCTAAACCAGGCGATACAGCTCAATTAGCTCGCATAACTGAGTGTGTTAAAGAAATAAGAGATTGGATGACCCATAACTTTCTGCTATTAAATTCTGATAAAACAGAGATTTTGCTCATCGGCCCAAAAACTAGTACACAGAAGCTCCAGCATCTCAGCCTGCAGTTAGACGGATGTTCTGTAACTACTAGCTCAACGGTAAAAGACCTGGGAGTTATTTTAGACATCAACTTATCTTTTAAAAATCACATCAATCAAGTTACAAAAACAGCCTTCTTTCACCTTAGAAATATTTCTAAGTTAAGAAATATGTTGTCTATATCCGATGCAGAGAAGCTCGTCCATGCGTTCATGACCTCCAGAATAGACTACTGTAATGCATTTCTAGGTGGATGTCCTGCATCATTAATACACAAGCTTCAGTTAGTTCAGAATGCAGCAGCAAGAGTTCTTACTAGGTCAAGAAAATACGATCATATAACCCCAATCTTATCGTCCCTACACTGGCTTCCTGTTAAGTTTCGAATAGACTACAAACTACTACTTCTTACTTATAAAGCACTAAATGGTTTGGCTCCCATGTATCTATCCAGTCTTTTAACACGCTACAATCCGTCACGCTCCCTGAGATCTCAAAACTCTGGGTTTCTAGTAGTTCCTAGAATAGCAAAGTCCACTAAAGGTGGTAGATCATTCTCACATTTAGCTCCCAAACTCTGGAATAGTGTTCCTGACAGTGTTCGGGGCTCAGACACACTCACCCAGTTTAAGTGCAGATTAAAAACTTATCTTTTTAGCAAAGCCTACACATAACACACATCACATCATAACCTTGTGCTCCAGAACATCTGATCACATGCACATTATCAACTTGTGCTGTTAATATCATGAACAGCAGCTACGCTAATTCCTCTCCACTGCTTCTCTTTCTCTCCCCATCCCGAGGCTTTCTGAGGTTTGGCCAGCTCCAGTCACGTCCCACCTCGTGAAGATTATGGACCTATGGGTGATCATGGAGAAGTAGATGCCGAACTTGCAAACATCCCGAACCATCTACAGATGTACGAGTGCCAATTGGATCCCACTACATGTGTGGCATTGGACCTCCTGGAGTGTTAAAGGCTCTGGCATGGAGATGCTGTTGCTGGATCTGTGATAATCACAAATGTTGAGCTCAGTAGCTCCTACTTTTATACCAAAGACTGTAGAAAGAACATTTACTTATAATCTTATACTCCAGTACTCATGTTAGTTCTCACTCTCCAGTGTTCTGTATTGTTGAAAGATTTATGATCAAACTCTTGATGTCACCCAAATGAGGATGGGTTCCCCTTTTGAGTCTGGTTCCTCTCAAGGTTTCTTCCTCATAACATCTAAGGGAGTTTTTCCTTGCCACTGTCGCCACGGCTTGCTCATCAGGGACAAATGCACACCATTCACCTTGATTGTTGATTTCTGTAAAGCTGCTTTGAGACAATGTCTGTTGTGAAAAGCGCTATAGAAATAAACTTGACTTGACTTGACTTGACTTGTAGTGGCAGGCCATCAGGGCCAGCAAGGCCTTTTCTGCTGGCCCAAACACTAACAGGATCATGGATTCATTGTCCATGAATAGGTATTAAATTATTCCCAATAGTCTATTCTGTGGTTGGAGAAATCAAGAGGCACTACAAAAATAAACAGAAAACCTGGGATCATTTTATTAAGTTAAAAGGTAGATTGATTCAGGTAGGACACCACTAAAGGCCTAAGTGTGAAATGCATGGTCCTACAGGTAGTTAGAGGAAATATTGAGTTGGATGATACCAGTGAAACGTGATCGTTTATGGGAAGAGTAATGGCTCTGGGCACATCTTGCAGATAGACAGTACTTAAAATATACATACATGTAGTATTGACTGACAGATCTCATAAAACAAAATAAATAAATAAGCATGTCAGGATCTTCCGGGCACACGGCGCACACTTTCGATTCCGTGGCATGCACTTCCAGGTCGACGGCCATCTGGCCCTTTTTCCCACACCTCCCAGGATTTAAGGACACCAAGACTTTAGCTGGGGGCCAGATTATGTTACCAGCTCCTTAGCCCCTGAGATGATTCTTGCCACTCTGTCTGCTCTGGATACCTGTTTCTGTTCCTGTTCTTGTTCTTGTTCCTGTTCCTGTTCCTGTTCCTGTTCCTGCTCTTGCTCTTGATCCTGATCCTGTTCCTGACCCCTGTTTTGCTCTTCTCTGGTTTTGAACTCTGGACTGGTTTTTGGTTTGTGTTTCTGCTCTGCCCTTTCCAGTTCTGTTCGCTGTTTTTTTGGTTTTTGGATTGTTTGCCTGTGTTTTGACCATGGATTGTTTATTGGATTTTTATTGGATTTTTTTCTTTTACCATTACACTTTCTGCTGGCTCTGTTGTTTGCCTGTGCCCCATTAAAGCCTGTTTTCTCTTACCCTTTCACATCCTGCATTTGGGTCCTCACTCACCCAATCACCTAGTCACCCGCAGTTTCTGAAAAAATAATCTGGCCCTGCACCCCTGCTTTTCTGACAAAGCGAGCCTGTAGTTTATAGGTGTTACAGTGTCAAGTTGTTTTTTGAGTAACTAATATAAACAGTACTGCACCCAGGACCTACAATTAGAGTTCATTCCAGGGGTCAAAACCTAAGCAGCAGTTAATACCAACACTTACTGTTAACATCACAGACATGTCAACAACGCAGTTAGTGATGCATATTTAACAGAACCACAAGGGCTTAAAAGAAATTCCAGAGGACACACCCAAAGTCAAAACCCCAGTCCTAATTAGTTTTTAGATGTTTAACATTCTCCATCAAATAAAAGAATTTGTTCATTTCTATCCACAAAGGCCGCTCAGGTGCTTCCTCATCCTTTTCTAGCCCTTTACTATTGCAGGTCTGTCTCTGAACACCACCCAGCTTTTAAAACTGATCCAAAATGCAGCTGAACGATTCAAGTTCTTCCACACCTCCACATGCCTAAGCTTCCTCTACTGGCTTCATGTATCTGCTGCATCAAATATAAAACATTGATGCTTGCCTACAAAGCCAAAATTGGACCAGCACCCCTCTACCTAACACAGTTACAAAAGATATCTTTGTATATGGTCACACTCAGTGTGAGATAATTCTTAGTTGCATCTGTCTCCCAAATGCATAAATGTAAATGTTTAAACAATGCCTCTGTGTACAAAACCAGGTCCATGAAGATATGCTTTACATGGGTTAGAGTCAAAGATCTTAGCTGTTAAATTCTGTAAAGCTGCTTTGAGACAATGTCTGTTGTGAAAAGTGGTATAGAAATAAACTTGTCTTGACAAGTTTTTGTTTAAAAAAGCATATTTTCTCTCCTTTTTAGCTTTCTGTCCACACTGAAAATGAAGCTTTTTGACAATGCTCTTTTTTGATGTTTGTGGATGATATTGTTATTTGTGGTGAGAGTAGGGAGCAGGTGGAGAAGAGCCTGGAGAGGTGGATGTACGCGCTGGAGAGAAGGGGAATGAAAGTCAGTAGAGGTAAGACACGTGTGTGAATGAGATGGAGGGCAGTGGAGTGGTGCAGTTGCAGGGAGAAGAGGTGGAGAAGGTGGAGGAGTTCAGGTACCTGGGGTCAACAGTGCAAAGTAATGGAGAGTGTGTTAGAGAAGTGAAGAAAAGAGTGCAGGCAGGGTGGAGTGGGTGGAGAAGAGTGATAGCAGGAGTGATTTGTGATAGAAGAGTATCTGTGAGAGTGAAAGGGAAAGTTTATAAGACTGTGGTGAGACCTGCGATGTTGTATGGATTAGAGACAGTGGCATTGAGTAAAAGACAGGAGGCGGAGCTGGAGGTAGCAGAGCTGAAGATTTTGAGGTTTACGCTGGGAATGCCGAGGATGGACAGGATTAGAAGCAAGTTTATCGGAGGGACAGCGCATGTAGGACGTTTTTTGAGACAAGGCGAGGGATTGAGATGGATGGAGCCACCAGGAAGGAGGAAAAGAGGAAGGCCAAGGAAGAGGTTTATGGATGTGGTGAGGGAAGAGAAAAGAGGCAGATATAGAGGACAGGGGGCTATGGAGACGGATGAAGATCCGCTGTGGTGACCAATAATGGGAGACGGCGAAAGAAGAAGAAGAAGTACAGTCGAAGATCTCCTGCTATAATAACACCCTTGTAATTTCCATTTCCACACTAATAAGTTTTTGTTTGAAAATTTATATTTTTCTCTTCTTTTTGGCCTTCTGTCAACACTGAAAACGTAGCTTTTTAAAAACGCTCTCCAAAGTTGATACATTTGAAAATGTAATTTTCACATCACAGTGTGTACTGTAAAAATGAAGGCTTTTAAAAAAGGCTTTTTTTTTATCATTGCCACGATGATTCAAAGAGCCGGAAAGTAAATGAACGTCAGGCGGAAATAACGCAGGTCGAATCGTCTAACATTTCGCTCATTTGCAGTCCAGGGACGTAGGTGTTTTCACACATTTAGTGTACATGAGCAACTTTTGGGAAACGATTGAAAACGATAGTGTGGATTGTGTGGAGTGTTTTTAGACACCATTGTCAAAGTAATCTGGATTAGTTAGCTTGAATGAATCTCTACAAATCTCCATAAAATCTAGTGGAACATCTTCCCAGTAGAGTGGAGGTTAATATAACAGCAAAAGAAGACTAAATGTGAGACTTTAGATGACGCAGACTGAGACATGTTTTCTGCACAACTTTTTTTGCACTATTATGCCACCTTAATTCTGGACTGCCACTTGAACAGCACAGTGCCACTTTATACCACACCACACTGCACATGGACACTTCAAGGACAATCACTAAATCACTTTATCTGCCATACTAATTCATCTATATACATATATTTTCATACATTTTCTAAACTTTTTATTTATCTATTACATTTTTTTAGCCTTGAAATTCTATTTATTTTGTATGCTTAAATGTTGGACAGTCAGGGGACAAAGCATTTTACTGCGTGTCGTACTCTGTATGTATGTGTGTGTGACAAATTTGATTTGATTTGATTTGATGTGGAATGTGATATTCAACAACAGGTGCTAGGTGGACACAAAGTTTTGCCCATTTAGTGCATTTAACATTTTCATTTATTGTTGTAGCTCTTTGTTTCTTGCTCATTTCCTAATGACATTTGTATAGTTGATGAATTGATTAATGTTATTTTGTAGGCTTTTTGTAAGTTTCTGTTTCGTTGCACAAACTTTGCACTGGAGGTCCACTGATTTCTACTGAAAATTCAGTGTGTAGTCTCATTAAATAGGCTGAAAACTACACACGTGTCCATACAGGAAATGGACAAAAGTATGGCACAATTGACGTTTAGTCTGACATTAATCCTAATGTATCCCCCACTGTAAAAAAATAAACCGTACATTTTATGGTAAAAAAAAGGCAGCTGTGGTTGCCAGAACTTTACCATCAAAAATACGGTAGGAACGTTATTGGTTTTACGGGATTGCACCCATTGTACTGTATATTTTACGAATTTTAATTGGTTTTATAACTGTCTAATCAATGTTTATGTTGTTATAAAAGCAGTTTATACCTGTCAAATTACAGGGTTTACATTGTAATTATTAACCATCTTTTTTTACAGCTCAGAACTTTTTAATTTAAAAGTTTATGTTGTAATAATTACAGTTCAAACCTACAATTATTTCACAAAGCAGACAGGAAACCATTTAAACTAAGGAAAAAACATTCAATATGTAAATGCTGTTGAACTATTTTTTATTATAAACAACCACAGTGAATTCAAAGCATCATTTAATCACACTAGCTGAAGCCTAGAAGAGCTAAAGTTACATTTCTAAGCATTCAGATTTTACCTTTAAGAAACTATTAAGAGTATTTTTATTCTAACTGATGAACACAGACCTAAATCAAATCATCAAAACCCATCAAAATCTATTAATAGACTTGGACATCAGTGCGGTCCCATGTATTTTTTTTTATAAAGATTGGCAGGCATTTAAAACAACATTACTGTATTTTTCTGTTCTTGTGTTTTAACAGAGGTATACAGTGGTTTAAGATCAGATTAAGATGTCAGTGAAGACTACTCATTTAAAATTTAGATTAAGAATTTAAAACATTTCTGCTACCTAACTGCCACTTTAAACTGAGCTTGAGAAGATACAGTAGGTAAAAATTTAGATAAACATTTACAGTAAGAACTACTAAAGCAGAACAAGGCACAAATGCTTATTGAGTATAGTATATTGTTACCACTAAACATGTGGTTACAACTCAAGTCATTAACATTCAAAGTCTCTTGCCACTCATGATCAGAAAGGGCAGAGATTAGGGTGAAGACTCTTGGGTTCACTAGGTGTCACTTTTTGCTCTTCTTTTCCACAACTTGTGTGCTCTTTTCAGGATTGATGAAGAAAAAAACACCTTGAAAAGAAAGAAACAACATTGAAACTAAATAAAGCCACATATCAAATGAACCTTCCCTCCTAGATGTCTTTACATACTTTTGCAGGAATTCAAGCACTGATGCCAGTTCAGTAGGGTAGTGAATGTTGAAACAGTAGTAACTGCTAAACATTAGGAAAACAGCAGCGATGAAAGTAGTGATGTCATCATTCACAATCTTGAGGTCCACACTGAGCATGAACGGAACAGCAGCATAGCAGGAGCGTCCTGTGGATACATTTAATGCAATGAAGACATGTACATGTAGCAAGGTAATTGTGTATTTACCAGTGGCGGGCCGTGCATTTGGTACCTGGGCCTTCAGTGGGGACGTACCCAACTTATTCCACCACTTAATACAACCACTATCACGTCACGATTATTGAAACCATCAATACTGTACAAAAACGCAATATAACAACGCATGGCATTACAGAGAGAGAAGCTTTTAGCATATGGAGGGTAAATAACATTTTACTAAAGCAAGAAACCCAGTTAGGACAACTCCAAACCTCTACATTACCACCGCAACTGTGCACCTACATCATCTGGAGCAGTTCAGAGTCATGACAAAAACAGAAAAATTAAATAAAATCCAACCTACTCACCAGAGATGCAGACTCATAATTTGCAGCGCTCCTCAGAGGCTGTTATCCAGTGGTATCGCTCGTATTCACTGGTCTGGAAATGGCAAATAAACCCTTACCCAGGCTGAGACACGCTAGCTAGCTTCGTGTCTCCTCACGATGTCTAGCTTTTACATACAGATACAACAATCATGTTCAGTGTGACATCACACTGTGCTTTAATGGAATTTTTTTCATTCCTCATATATGATGTTAAAGGATAGAAATCTGCCAGGTCATTGATTTTCATACAATGCATTCAGTCTGATGTTTTAATTCATGCAAATGGTATTCAGGAATGAACTCTGCTACATACTATCTCAGCAGAAAATGAACAACTTTATCTTTTATTAGAATACGTGCAAGTGTTCCAAACTATATTAAATCCATATTATGTGTTACAAGGAACTGGCCTTGTTTGTATAACGTACCCCTGTACATTACTTCTGATGAGACTTTGGTGGTGTTCTCTGTAATTCCATACTGCCTCTCTGCATCTTCAGCAGAACCACCATACAGCTCTGGGTAAAATCCCGTGCTGTTTTTTACCCTAAGAATTAGATCACACATAGACCCTTCTGACAGATAGGCCTGTGTCAGGGTACGAGTGCAACAGGAGGCAGAAGCCGGAGTACAGCTCGCTCGGGTTTTAATGACGAGAGTGAGGGAGAGAGCACACACACACACACACACACACACACACGCACACGCACACGCACACGGCAGTCCTTAAGTTGAGAGAGTCCGAGGTGCGCTTGGAGAGAAGCGTAGCTGATCCGAGATGCGCTGAAAGGAAACGCACAGCCGGTACAGGATATTGGAGTCCGGAAGGAACGGAACACAAAGAGTCCTGCATGAAACCATGAACACATACAATAACGAACAAGGGAGTGAGTTTGAGTGAGGAGCTTATGTAGAAGCGGGGTGGAGTGATGATGAGCCCCAGGTGAGCGTGATTAAGCCTGGAGCTCCAGAGAGAGCGGAGGCATAGAGAGCCACCAAAGGGGGCATGGCAGGTGGATCCCTGACATCACCCCCCACCCGGCACCTGACGCCCCAAACCCACAGATGCCCGGAGGGCCTGGGCACTCGGAGGAGGGCCCCGGTGGCCGTCCAGGGTCGAAAGGGACCCGGTCAGCATTGTCGGGGAACCGGGAAAAGCCGGGAGGGACTCAAGGCGGAGCGACAACCCTGGTGGAGAGCCGGAACCGGACGATGCCCATTCCAAAGACACGGGACGGAACTACGGCCCCAGCGGAGGTCCGAAATGGCGCGCAGCTTACCGCGAGGCCAGGAACGGAGCAAAACCACCGGCGAAGACCGGAGGCAGGGCGAAGGCTGAAGACGGAGAGCCGCCTGTAGTGGAGACCGGGGACGGAGGGACGCCTGCAACGGATACTGGAGACGGCGAGACGTCTACAGCAGAGGCCGGAGGCAGAGTGATGTCTTCAGCGGAGTCCAGAGACTGAGCGACCTCCACGGCCGAGACCTGAGACCCAGTGACGGCCTCGGCGGCGATCAGGGGCGGACTGACGCCCACTGGGGAGGACTGGAGC
>JAAIIK010000274.1:17617-27703 GCA_014706435.1 Silurus glanis
GATGTCCATCCCGGAGACCCGGAACGGAGCGGAGTGACGTCCAGCACAGAGGACGGGAGCGGAGCAATGTCCACCCCGGAGACCCGGAACGGAGCGACGTCTTCGGCGGAGACCAGGAACAGAGAGACGCTTCTGGCATAGGACTGCACCTGTAGCAAAGTCCAGAGGCTGAGCAACCCCGACAGCAGAGACCAGAGACCGAGCGACGCCCTCAGCGGTGATCAGGGGCGGAGTGACGCCCACTGTGGAGGTCTGGAGCGGAGTGATGTCCAGCACGGAGGTCAGGAGTGGAGCTACGTCCGCAGTGGGGATCGGAGACCTAGGGATGCTTTTGTTGGAGACCGGGAGCAGGAAGATGTCCTTGGTGGTGTCCAGAGGCCGAGCGACGCCTACGGTGGACTCCAGATGCCTTCAGAGGACTTCAGAGTCTGTGCGACGCCCATGGCGGAGTGACCCCCTCAGTGGGGCTCTGAGCCGTGACTAAACCTTCAGAGGAACTCGGGAGTGAGACGACGCCGACAGAGGAGCGCGGGGGCGAGA
This sequence comes from Silurus glanis, assembly GCA_014706435.1. Classification (NCBI taxonomy): domain Eukaryota; kingdom Metazoa; phylum Chordata; class Actinopteri; order Siluriformes; family Siluridae; genus Silurus; species Silurus glanis. The sequence goes on from JAAIIK010000274.1 coordinate 18,158, forward strand.
CGTCACCGACGGAGGAGCTCGGGGGCGAGACTTCGCCGACAGAGGAGCTCGGGGGCGAGATGTTGCCTTCAGAGGAGCTCAGAGGCGAGCCGTCGCCATCAGAGGAGCTCAGAGGTGAGAAGTCACCTTCAGAAGAGCTTGCAGGCATCATGTCGTCTTCGGAGATGCTCGGGGCGGTGGTGTCGCCCTCGGAAGAGTCCGGGACCGCGACATCACTGCCAGATAATTCTGGAAGCGACCTGGGGCTGTCAGAGGGACCTTGGGCTGCCATGCCACCCTCATAGGCATTCGGAGGCGTATCGCCACCTCCAGCGTGATTTGTGGGTGAGATATCGTCTCTGGATGAGCTCAGGGGCGATAAGTCGCCTTCTGGGGAACGTGGTTGTGACATTTTGTCCGAATCACGGCCCGGGGGCAGTACAACCTCCTTCTTGCGGCCAGGTGGCTGTGTAATGTCTTCTATGTGGTCAGGCGGCGGTACAACGACACTTTCATGGCCAGGCGGCGGTACGACGACCCATTCGCGGCCAGGCGGCGGTACGACGACCCCTTCACGGCCAGGCGGCGGTACGACGACCCCTTCGCGGCCAGGCGGCGGTACGACGTCCCTTTCGTGGCCAGGCAGTGGTACGACGTCTCTTTCGCGGCCAGGCAGCGGTACGACATCCCTTTCGCGGCCAGGTGGCAGTACGAAGACCCCTTTGCGGCCAGGCGGCGGTATAATGGCACCCTCGGAGGGACACTGAGTGGAGCGCGCTGAGGATCCCTGGAGCGGAACAGAGCTTTCGGGGAAACTCTGAAGCGGAGCGGAGCTCTCCTGGAAACTCCGGGGCGGCGGAACGCGTCCACGGGAACCCCGGAACAGGGCGACGTGCTTGTGGAAACTCTGAGTTGGAGCGGCGTGCTCAAAGACGCTCGAACACGGAGTGGCACGCCCACGGGAACCCCGGAACAGGGCGGCTCGCTTGTGGAAACTCTGGAGCGGAGCGGAGCGCTCGTGGAAACCCCGGGGCAGAGCGGAGCACACGTGAAAGCCCCGGAGCGGGACGGAGTGCTTCTGGAAACCCTGGAGCGGAACAGAGCTCTCCTGGAAGCCCTGGAGCGGAAAGGAGCGCTCCTGGAAACCCTGGAGCGGAAAGGAGCTGTCCTGGAAACTCTTGAGCGGAACGGAGCTGTCCTGGAAACCCTGGAGGGGAAAGGAGCTCTCCTGGAAACCCTGGAGCGGAGAGGAGCTCTCTTGGAAGCCCTGGAGAGGAGAGGAGCTCTCGGCGGAACACTGGGGCGGAGCCCTCCCAGAATCGAGGGGGCTGTAAGGTAGATCCACCGGAGTGATCCCGAACATCCCCATGAGAAGCCCAACGAAGTGAGTGCATGGGCGGAATTCGCCTCCGAATGCGCTCCACAGCTTACCAGCGAGAGAGAAAGAGTCCCCAGACAAGAGAGAGATGTGAAGCACAATTTTGGCCGTTTCGGTGGTGTAAATGGAGGGATGGAAATCCATATATTCACCAACACTCCATATGAATCCACTCCACTCTGCCTTATCGCTGAAAAAGCGAGCCGGGTATTCCATCATACTCTCCGGGGGGGCGTGGCGCAGTTCCCGAGCCGGCGAAGATGAATCGCGAGGGGCGGCCGCGAGCTTCTGGGTGTGATCCGAAACCGTGCACGGTTGCCGCTTCATCGCGGCCGAGCGCAACCTCCCCTTGTCCTGGTGGGTCTTGCTGCGACCGATCGGGTCACGTGGAGGCCACGGTGATAGCCCGATCATGTTTTTTGAAGGTTCGTTATTCTGTCAGGGTGCGAGTGAAACAGGAGGCGGAAGCCGGAGTACAGCTCGCTCGGGTTTTAACGACGAGAGTGGGGGAGAGACATACACACAAGCATACACACAGACACGTGCACACGGCAGTCCTTAGGTTGAGAGAGTCCGAGGTGCGCTTGGAGAGAAGTGTAGCTGATTCAAGATGCGCTAAAAGGAAACGTGCAGCCGGTACAGGATATTGGAGTCCGGAAGGAACGGAACACATAGAGTCCTGCATGAAACCATGAGCACATACAATAACGAACAAGGGAGTGAGTGTGAGTGAGGAGCTTATGTAGAAGCGGGGTGGCATGATGATGAGCCCCAGGTGTTCGTGATTAAGCCTGGAGCTCCAGAAAGAGTGGAGGCATGATTGATGATGAGCCCCCGGTTTGCGTGGTTAAGCCTGGAGCTCTAGGGAGAGAGGAGGCATAGAGAGCCACCAAAGGGGATGTGGCAGGTGGATCCCTGACAGCCTGGTACATTTGATGCCTTTCAGAGAGAGTGAAGCACAGGCTTTTAAAATTCTTTAAGTATCTAGCACATCTTTTAAAGTAACTGTGCTTACTCTCAAAGCACATCGTCCACAACCTGATCAAAGGACCAAACTTTAAAATCAGTGCAGGGTAGTGTTGCAAGTAGTGATGCTTAGGCTTTAGTCTGTGTCTTAGAAAGAGAGAGAATCTACAAGCAAGATTTTCTTGTATAAGAACGTCAAGGTATGCAACTTCTGGCAATGACATTTTCTTACAAGTGACATGTGGTCTGTACTTGATCTTATATGAGGTGGTAAATTAGCCAGAGACAGATATACAGCTAGAACTTTGTGCTTGCTTTTTGCTGAACCTAATGGGTTCACCACCTCAAAAGAATCTTGATATAGAATTAGTTTGAGACATGATGGGTTTTGAGTAAAGAACTCATTGTTTTTGTATACCTGACCATCACTGACATCACAAAGCACATCTGTGCACGGTAAGCATGTATCCTGTGCAGCACAATTCCACCATAAGTCAGACTCCAGTAAACATCTCAAAGTGTCGTTCAATGAAACATAGTAGGCAAACCTCTGTGACCTTGTTTCATCTATTCCCAAGTACAACTTTACAGGTTCTGAACATCTTTTTAAAAGGCTTTGTTCTTGAGAAAAATTCCTTCTCATTGTCATTTCATGACTAATGCTGAATAAGTCAGATTCCTTCATGACATCACATATTCTACCAATGTGCTCATCTGTTAACTCGAAATTACTTTTCAGAAATGCACTCAATTTATTCAAAGTATACTGTATGTCTGTCCCAGTTCATGTATGCTCTGCATCTCTTTAACAATATTTTGTATAGTTGATGCTGGCAGAAGAAACTGCCCTTGTAATTTCAAGTAGAAAAGACAAATATTTCTGAGAAACGGGTCATTGAAATTTTCACCTTCATCAGTCTCACTAAATCTCTCTGTGGGGCCTCTAATGGTTTAGTTTCAAGAGACTGAGAAACTGTCTCCTTATAAAGATCACTTACATTGTCCATGAACACTATCTGTGTTTCCTGGACATTTGGGATGTAAACAACGACTTTACAATGACGTATGGTCGCATCCTGTCACCGGACATGTCACAACACGCCCTTCGAGAATATGTTCCTTTAAGTGAGCTGATAGTGAGTTGATATTGCGACACTGGTGCTGGCACAAAGAAATATTAGACGTAAACCCCGTAAGGGCATTTGTAGTAGCAACTTGTGAATCTTAGTTATGTTAACAGTCAAAATGAGCCTAAAATGCCCCGTATGAATGAAACATTTTGTGGCAATCTGTAGCGGAAGTTTGACATGTAAAACATGCTTTCTAAGGGTTTGCACTGATATTGTTGTAGAAACGACCCAGAGTCACAGGTTTTGCTTCCAGAAGAATACGGCCTTTATTATCACTCAACAAAAGCCAGAGTTGGTCCGCCGAATAGCTGCCCTCTCCAGCCTCGCTTCTACATTATATACCCTAAGCCACAAATGCATTTCTATACATCCCACTTCTCCATCCATACATTGTTCAGCCAACAGCTGTGTTTCATTTGGTACCCCCATTATACATACAATGGTGGTGCCCGAATGTTTAGGTACAGACAAACAAAAACACAAACGATACTATTTCAAGCATAGATACCACACATTATTGTACGCAGAAGAAGAACATTTAAATAGAAGTTACACACACATGTTGCATATGCATATTTGATCAGATTTATTCTTCGACAATATTCCACAGAAATAACAGCTAAACATTTTAACCACATGAACAAACATACACTCTACTGCTGTTTCAAACAACTAAATGATGTTTTACATTCTGGACTGGACTTTATAGAGCTTGCAAATCTGACTACATGCGCTGCCTAGACATGTTAATGCGTCATTAAAACAGAGACAGGATACATGCTACTCGTGTTTAAAACCACACACTGATTAAAACAGTTTAATCCAACTTACCTCTGTGCCCATACACATTTATCTTAAAGAATATTTCTACTAATTTGTAGTTCAGCTCCGACAATGCTTCGCAAGAATCGCCATTTCGCCACTGCTCAAATGTGGGAAAGCAAACATGCCACGTGCTCCGCACCAATCGGTATTCAGCCAATAAAATTCTTTGCCTACTGGCACCAAGGCGTAACGTTTATCATGGTTGGATGATGTTAACGGTTACCTTTTGTCAGGCTGGCGAACATGATGCGGAAGCGGAAGTAACTCAATCATTGTTTTATTCAGAACACAACCAAAACCACACACAAAACGCGAAGAGTCACTAACTTAAAGTATATCTGCTTGGGACGAATAATCCAAAGGAAAGCATTAACCCAAAACGAAAGTAAACTCCAGCGGCAAAGAGTAATCCACATGGGAATAGAGTTAGGAGACAGAACCAGTGGGGAATGCTGGCGGTTAAGCAGCCACGAGAATCACGAGACGCCCTCGGCAGAGATCAGGGGCCATGTGACGCCCAGGGCGGAGTCCAGAGGCCGAGCGATGCCCACGGGGGAGTCCAGAGGCCGTTCGACGACCATGGCGGAGTTCAGGAACATGGTGACACTTTCGGCGGGGCTTTGAGACTTAATGAAGCCCTCAGAGAAACTCAGGAGTGCCTTGTCGTCCACTGAGGGACCTTGAGAAGAGACGTCGCTTGGAGAGGGACTCGGAGGCGTGACGTCGCCTGGAGAGGGACTCGGAGGTGTGACGTCGCCGTCGTAATGGCTTGGAGGCGAGCCGTCGCCCTGCGGGGAACTTGGAGGCAAGCCGTCGCCATAAGGCAGACTCAGGGGCGAGACGTCGCCCTCAGGGAAACTCAGAGGCGAGACGTCGCCTTCTGAGGAACCCGGGGGCGGCGGTACAACGTCCCTTTCACGGCCAGGCGGCGGTACGACGTCCCTTTCGCGGCCAGGCGGCAGTACGACATCCCTTTCGCGGCCTGGCGGCGGTACGGCACCCTCGGCAAGACACTGGAGTGGTGCGGCACCCTCGGCGAGACACTGGAGCGGAGCGGCACCCTCGGCGGAACACTGGAGCGGAGCAGAGCGTTTGTGGAGACTCTGTGGCGAAGTGGAGCGCTCGTGGAGACTCTGTGGCGGCGCGGCGCACTCGTGGAGACTATGGAACAGGAACCTCGGAACAGGGCGGCACGATTTTAAATACTCTGAGACGGCGCGGCACGCTCGGGGGCACTCTGTGACGGTGCGGCGTGCTCGTCGAAGCTCTGGAACGGAGCCGCGCACTCGGAAGATCTCTGGGACAAAGCCGCATGCTCGTGGAAGCGCTGTGACGAAGCCATGCGCTCTTGGAGCCACTGTGACGGAGCCGCGCGCTCTTGGAGGCACTGTGACGGAGCCGCGCGCTGTGAAGAACCTTGGAACGGAGCCATCTCAGACTCGGGGGGGGTTGTCGTGGAGATCCGCCACCTCCATCCCAAACATCCTCAAGAGAAGGCCGATGAAGTCGGTGAGTGAGCCACAATCGCCTCCTTGGGCGCTCCATAGTGCGCTGGCTTTGGTGAGAGCGTCACCAGACAGGAGGGAGATGCAGAAGGCGACCTTGGCTCATTCAGAGGGAAACCGGGAAAAAATTCTTTCCACATACTCGCCAACGCTCCGTAGAAACCCGCCCAATTCTATTCTCTCACCGGAGAAACGAGCTGGCTGGCGAACATGACGCGGAAGCGGAAGTAACTCAATCTTTGTTTTATTCAGAACGCAACCAAAACCACACACAAAACGCAAAGAGTCACTAACTCAAAGTATATCCGCTCGGGACGAGTAATCCAAAGGAGCGAGACGTCGCCTTCTGAGGAACCCGGGGGCGGCGGTACAACGACCTCTTTGCGGCCAGGCAGCGGTACGACGACCTCTTTGCAGCCAGGCGACAGTACGACGTCCCATTCGCGGCCAGCTGGCGGTATGACGTCCCTTTTGCGGCCAGGCGGAAAGAAAAGCGTTAACCCAAAATGAAAGTCAACTCCAGCGGCAAAGAGTAGTCCACACGGGAACGGAGTTAGGAGACAGAACCAGCGGGGAATGCTGGCGGTTGAGCAGCCACGGGAATCACCAGCATGACCTTTAAGAACTGACAGCCTGTGACTCGATAACGTGAGTTTATATAGTCATCTCCTTAACGAGCCACAGCTGTCGGGAATCAAAGCTGGCGCGGCATAACGAGGCAGCGTGACTGCTACCGAGGGGGGCGTGGCAGGTGGATCCCTGACAGCTACCAAGAGGGCGTGGCATGGGGATCCCTGACAGCTACCGAGGGTGGCGTGGCAGGGGGATCCCGGACACATTTCAAATGCTTGTTGAATTTTTCTTACCGTTAAACAAACTCCTGAGGACAGAGACAAAACAGATCATTGAATTTCACAGAAATTTAGTTTCACACACCCTAAAAAATTTTCAATCACTTAATTACAGCAAAACAATTTTACAGTTCTTAAAATGAAATAGACAAATGTCAAGGTGGACATTTGTAAGCGTTTTTGGCAAACAATTTAAGCATACAATTTGTTTTTAGTTCTTATATTACAACTTTACACAGACAAAGATGATTTTATCAAACATATGTTACAATTATTTATGTCCTCTGTCCTGCATTGTGGTTTTCAACAGCACAGGGGTGTCAATCATGTTTATGTATTTGTAATAAGATATGTTAGGAGGGCAATTCCATGAAACAACCTTACAATGAAAAAGAATCAGTTTTTACCAAAGGTATTTTCACATTCATGACACGTTTATTTCCCTTTTGTAAAATAAAAAGTGAAATTCACGAAGGTCCTTTTCAATGAAGATCAAAAGGGCAAGGCAGAAAAACGGCAAACCGCAACAAAACTCAGGTTAAACAAACCCTGGTGAACGCTGTGACTCAGATAGAGCAACAAACATACAAAACTTGTATACAAAGAGAAACCAACCAGTAGAGCTTGGGTAGTCCAACTATGTTCTTAAGCCTAAGCTGTAGAACAGACAATGAGACTGCGAATGAACGGGGGTTATATAGTGTGATGACTGATTTGGGCCAGGTGTAGATGATTAGTCTGTAGGAGAGCTGCTTGGAGTGATAGGAGGGTTTGGTGAGGGTGTGGTTGGTGGATCCCTGACAAGTATATTGTTACTTTTAATTCAATTCATATGTTTTTAACTGTTAAATTTAAGGTCTTACTCTGTAAAACTAATTACAGTTTTTCATTGTAAAATCTACGGTTATTGCAAGTTTTGTGAAATACGGTCTTATCCTGTAGCATTTCTACAGTATTTTACTGTTAATACCGACAATAACAACCGAGAAAAATGTGGGTGTTTTAGCCTATGCATTTTGTAGGTTTTCTAGGTTAACTCTTTGGTTGATGCTTTTTAACATCCTGTCATGTCGAATAATTTGGAAGTGTGTGTGTTGTAGACTTTCATTTCATGTTCTCCTTTGATTTTACTATCTAACAAAGTTACATTTTATGTGATCTTTTTTTGTTTGTTTATTGACAATTAATTTTATAAGAATTATTATTTTGATTAGTATTTTCTACTAATTTATTCATTTCTATTTCTTATATACTTGGAAAGCACTTTGAGATGTATCTTTTAAAGGCCCTATATAAAATAAAGATGATGATGATAATGATGATGATGATGATTATTATTATTATTATTATTATTATTATTATTATTATTATTATTATGATTATGATTATTATTAATATTATTATTATTGTTAGCTTTCAATTGTAAAATGAGTCTCACAATTTTGCTCTACAAATGTTTGTTGTGTACTCGTGTTACTTTGTTATGGCTATAGAGACGGTTTCTTTTGAAAACAAATCCCCTGCTACTGTTGTTCTTTTGAATAACTCTTGCTAGATTCTTAGAAAGCCAGCTAGATTCTCATTTCAGTAGGTATTCTTGCTAAACTGGAAATATATATGTTGCTGTGTTTTGTTTTACTGCTTTAACGTGAGGCTTTGTTTGACAATGCCATTTTGAGCAGTCATTGTAGCCATTTCTGGCGAATGCCACTTAGCAACCATATGCTTTTGCATGTAGAATAAAAGCAACAACAAGCTGCTGCTATTAAACTTTCTTTCGGCTTCTCCCGTTAGGGGTCGCCACAGCGGATCCTCCACATGTTTGATTTGGCACGTTTTTACGCTGGATGCCCTTCCTAACGCAACCCTCCCCAATTTATCCGGGCTTGGGGCCGGCACTGAAAGTGGCTGGGGTTGGTTCCCTGACCGGGGATCGAACCCGGGCCGCAGCGGTGAGAGCGCCGCATCCTAACCACTAGACCACCAGGGAACCAACAAGCTGCTGCTATTGAGCCCCTGAAAACAACCAATTAACCCTCATCTGCTTAAATGAGGATATTTGACAGATCTTCTGTCAAACGCTGTAAATATACATTTATTATATACATTTATAGAATCTATCATTTGGTATAAATATAGAATATAATAAATAAAGTCACAGTTCGAGGTTCTAAATAAATCCCAGATCATCAACTCCTCATATTTAAAAAATATAAATTAATCCTAATATATAATATATATATAATATATACTTTGGCTCATCAAAATCATCAGTTTGTGTACTACATTCCTTACCTACATATTTCTTCTAATAGATAACTCCAGAAGCAACCATAATTAATTTATACTATAGCATGAGCTACATACCTAAATATTTTAAACTAAAGACAGGTACACACTGTGCGAGAATTTGGCCACAATTTGGTAGACAAATTGTAAAAATCCTAAAAGTTTATTAACCCTGGCTAAAATCTGTAGTCTTTGATCACTAGTTTGCTGGTTCACCAAAAGTTGCATGACTTCTCCTAAGACCAAGAACCAAAAGGAGTGCCGAACCTGTTGAGGCAGTCAGTCGGAAAACGTCAAACCGCCTCAGGGAAAATGTTTAAACGAGTCAAGTGGACACTACTGCAAGAAGAGAAACTTTTCATTAATAATCTCCTTTATAGACTGGAAAATGTTGTGTTCTGGCTCAGGTCTTATCTGATTGATCGTAATCAGTTTGTAAACGGTGTAAACGATGAGTTCTCTACACTCACTTTAGAAATGTCAGTCACTTTTGTTTTAATTTTTTATGTATGCTAGTCTGGGTGAAATTTATTTGCAAACATGGTAATTCTACTGTAAGCCAGATGAGAGACATCGGAGACATAATGATGTTCAGCATGCTCCTGAGCTATCAATGATCCTGC
>JAAIIK010000275.1:40172-52234 GCA_014706435.1 Silurus glanis
AGCATGCATACTTTACTACTATAACCTAAAGACACAATCTGAGCATGTATACTTTACTAGGGTAGCCTAAAAACTCAATCTGAGCATGTATACTTTACTAGGGTAGCCCAAAAACTCAATCTGTGCATGCATAATTTACTACTATAACCTAAAGACACAATCTGAGCATGCATACTTTACTACTATAACCCAAAAACTCAATCTGAGCATGCACAATTTGCTACTGTAACCTGCAGAATTGAACTGAACATGCATACTTAAATACTATAAACATAAAAGATCCATCTAAGCATGCATACTTAACTACTGTAATCCACCGAATCAAACTGAGCATGTATACAGAACTTTTCTACTACAAGATGAAGAATCAAACTGAGCATCCAGACTTTACTACTGTAGCCTAAAAACATAGAGTATGCATAGTAAAAAAAAAAAAATAAATAAAAAATAATTTTTTCCATCTATAACTTGAGAACATTATGGGTCACATTTGAGAAAGTAAAGTCTATGATTAATATTAAATTCTACTGAATGAATTTTATGAGAAAATAAATAAAAGTTAAATAACATTAAGCAATATTTAAATTATACTGATTTAAATTTAAACAGTCATTTTTAATCATTATCATTATTATTATTATTAATAATAATAATAATAATAATAATAATAATAATAATAATAATACAGATGTTCAATCTGACATCTCCCACTGCCTCTGCAATTCTGTTACATAGTATTACATAAAGTGTAGATAATTCTATTTCCAAATTTGCAATCGTATCCTAATCCTATTTTTAAGAAATTTATTTCTACTCTACTTTTGTGGATTTATTCAAAACGATTCTTCTCCTAGATTCTATTTTAATTTGAATAATTTTTCCTTTCCTGCATGGTGCATGGTGTGTATGTGACAAAGGGAAATTGAATTTGATATAATTATACTGATATGAAAGGAAAAAGTCATTTACTTTTTGCTCAATTGAATTTCGTAGGATTTACGTTTCCCGCATGCGGCAGATGCCATTATCGAGAGAGCGACTGCATTATTTACACATCAATTATATAAAATGTAAATTATAGTTTTATATATATATATACAGTTAAAGGTTAAGGGCCTCGCTCAGGGGCCCAGCAGCAGTTTATCAATGCTGGAATTTAAGCTCATGACCGCATAAATAAAAGTCTGAGCCTTTCATCATCTCTGGAGCCATTTTCATACTCAGTATTATTACTATCACTTTTATCTGTATATGGTGAAGATATAAAATTAAAAAAGTGCGAGATGAACATGTGATTTGATGAAATACCTGAGTGAGCAGAGGACAGAAGCATCAGGATGAAGAGCTGAGAAGCGGTAAGCAAACCTGGAGTTTCCATGATGGTGTGATGATGGAGTGATGGTTTCTTTTCACACTCTCACCTCTGATGCTCACACTGACACTCCTGCCTCATTATAAACCCCTGGAACTTTTGGAACCACCTCCAGAATGCGTACGTGTGTAAGTGTGTGTGTTTAAGTGTGCGTAATATGCAACAGAAAGCTATTACACTTTGAAAGGTTTTGATAAACATGTAATGACACTTTATAGCACTGCTTTTATGCTTTCAAAAGTTCAAGGTGAGAATCATTTCAGAAAAAAGCTTTCAAGGTCATTCTGACCTAGAAATCAGAACTGGTGGATTTATTTTAGAAGCTCATTGGTATGTGCTTCTTGAACATCGCATTCTATATTTAATCATTTTGTGCTGGTATAATGAGCTCCACTCTTCTGGGAAGATGTTCCACTAGATTTTGTGGAGATTCATTCAGCTATAAGGGTGTTAGTAAAGTCAGAGAAGGTGAGGAGGTTCCTGGGGTGCAGTCAGTGTTCACATTCATCCCAAAGGTGTTCAATAGGGTTGGAGCTCTATAGCAGGAGATCTTCCACTTCAACATATCGAAAGCAGATCTTCAAGGAGCTAGCTTTGTGTACATTCTCATGCTGGAACCGGTTCGGGTCTCCTAGTTCGAGTGAATGTGCATTCAAAGACAATTCCAACTTTTTTGTCTCTACCAGAAGAACTTGTGTGAGATGGAGAACAGTATGTGATCAGACTTCCTCACCCCCACAGTCACACATGGAGATGGAAGCTTACTGGTTTTGAGTTGTTTTGGAGGAGGGAATGTTAGAGACTTATTCCAGGTAAAAGGGACCAACATGGCTCCCATTCCATACTTCAACACCATGCAGTTCCATCTGTAATGCGGCTCATTGGAACTGCCTTCACCATACAACAAGACGATGAGCCGAAGTGTATGTCCGAGTTTCCCTTTGGGAACTCGAGCTGTCTCAACAACGCTTTGGGAACACCTCTGTGTGACCACGCTCTGAACCACGTGTGTAAATCTTCCAATGGAAAAGCACGACGTCCTAGGCGGGGTGACGTCATGACCAGGAAGCGATAAAAGCACAAGCTGTGGAGACGGCGCTAGCTTCTGTTTGTTCAGGAAGCGCTCTGTGTGTGTCTGTGTTTTTCCTTCAGGCAGGTAATTACTGGTAAGGAGGTAAAACAAAAAAAAAGGAAGCAAGCAGTCTTTCATCCTATGTGTAGCTTGTTTGGGGGCAAAGCACCAGGGAACGCTCTTAAAGGGGAGTGCTCTCACTAGCATTCCTAGCAGGTAGAAGCCTAAGAAAGTGACGGATCTGAGGACCATCGTCTTCAATAAGATGACTTCGACAAAAAGTCCTGACCACTCAGGTCCTCTGGGGTGTACGCCTAAGCGCACGCACACACCTCTCCTCAGTGCCCTCATGAGATCGGTCTGTTAACCCTGCCACCTGTAGCGTTTCAAGGCACTCCAGTGAGTACCTCCCTAAGCTTCCACCCGGGAACATAGCACACCGCCTCTGGAGCTGCAGCACCACTCGAGCTGCTCAAGATACGACAGAAGTTGGCCTTGAGAGACTGATTCCATTAAGAGACTATCTGGCAGCCAGGAAACTCCTGCCAAACATGTCTTGATGGGTCCTGCACACTGTAGAAAGAGGCTACACGATTCAGTTCGGGTCTCGTCTGACTCGCTTCAACGGGGTGTGCCCCACTCTGGTGGGGCTCGAGCAGGCTCTGGTTATGGAACAGCAAGTACACACTTTCTTAAGGAAGAAGGCCATCGAGGTGGTCCCTCAGGGGTCTCTGTTACATTTTGGATCTGCGTCATCTGAACTGCTCATTTATGAAGCTCAGGTTTACGATGCTCATGCTGAAACAAATCATGTCTCAAATCAGGTCCAAGGACTGGTTCGTTACGATAGATCTGAGCTCACTGCTTGAGGAGGTCGTACACCGCAAACTGGCACCTGTTTACTATATGGTGTGAGAACCATCAGTTAGATCCAGCTAACTACCCAGTTGGCCCAGTGCTGGAATTCCAGCAGTTGGCCAAAGGGGTTGTCTCCTTCCACCCTAAAGGTTCACGTGTCTACTATTGCAGCATACCATGCTCCGCTAGCTGAGCAGTTGCTAGGGAAAAAACCCGTTGGTGACGAGTTCCCTCCATGGTTCCTTGAGGCTGAGGCCTCAGGTGCAACCTAGATTGCCTTTGTGGGATTTTGCCGTAGTTTTGGAGGCCCTGTCCAAACCTCACTTCGAGCCTTTCCATGAGGTGCTCTTGAGGTTTCTTGCAGTCAAGACTGCTTTTCTACTGGCGATCTCATCTATTAGGAGATTCGGGGACCTTCAGGCCCTTTTCGTTGCCTCCTCGTGTATGGAGTTTACCCCAGGCATGGCCAGTGCTTTACTCTACCCCAGACTGGGGTATGTTCCCTAGGTGCTTGTTGCTCCATTACCAGTCGTGCTCCAGGCATTCTATCCTCCTCCCTTTAAAGCTTCCAACTAGGAGAAGCTTAATCGGATATAAGTCCACAGGACTGCCCCATGGAGGAAGTCGGAACAGCTGTTCGTCTGCTACGGTCCGTAAAAGAGGGGTCTTCCTGCGGACAAGCAGATCCTCAGCAGGTGGATTGTGGATGCTACCTGATCCTCTTAAGAGTTTTCTGGTACATACGTAACCTAGAGACGTTCTGTAAGAGTTATTTAGAGAGCAAACTTTTACAAGAAGCACAGCAAAGTATTTCAGCTGGAAGTTTGGAGAAATGTCTCTGCTATAACTGTAATTATAACTGCTAGAACTGATATGATGAAATGTGAATATTTGATCCTAAAATTAGCACTTTAACATAAAGTGAGAAAATCAGGTCTCATCCCTGTGTCAATATCATTATTATCATAATACATATAAATACATGTGTAACTAAACTTATAAACACAAAGCAAAGAAGAAGAAAAAAAACAATAAGATACTCCTACAGTATGTGAGATGATTTCCATTTAAAAGGTTCGACTATTTTGGGGAAAAAAAGGAGCAAAATGGGGTCACTTAGTGAGATCTCTTCTTAAATCTTTATCTGAAGGATCTCAATTTGTTTATTCAGTGAGCAATAATGCAGCAGCAAACACAATTACAGAATAATATGTACTAATAAGAATTTTAATTTTACTTGAACTAGGAGATCCAAACCTGTTCCAGTATGAGGATGCCACTGTGCTACAAAGTCAGCTCTATGAAGATCTGCTTTGCATGGGTTGGAAGATGTGGAAGATCTCCTGCTATAGAGCTCCAACTCTGTTGAAGATCTTTGGGATGAATGTGAACACTGCACCCTAGACCTCCTCACCTACATCAGTACTTGACTTTACTAACACCCCTGTGTCCACAAGTACACTCCAATATCTAGTGGAACATCTTCCCAGAAGAGTGGAGGTTATTATAAGAGCAAATGGAGACTAAATGTTGAATGGGATGTTCAAGAAGAAGCACATAGCAACAGTATGCTCCACAAACATGCCAGAAAGTGTGCACTGTTTTTCTCGTGATTTTTCTCCGATCGTTTCAGCAGAGGGCGCTGTGGGTTCGTCAGCATTTTCTCTTTCTTCGCTTTCTCTTTCTTGGTGTTTTTCACATCTTTTTTCTCCAGCGTGATGGACTCGTTTGAGCGCTCTTTACCTTCTCAGATTTTCCACTTCAACGCATCAGTTTCAGCTCACATCATGTTGCTTCAGTTGTTCGTCTCTTTGCACTGACCTTTCCATGAGCACTCCGGTGCGCCCGGAGTTACACCTTTTAATTTAATGTAAAAAAAATAAAATAAAAAAAAAATCTCTTTGATTGTGAAAACGCTGTAAAAATTCACTCTCAAGTCCTCAGTAATCTCTTTCTCTGCACTCGCAGCTTTTCCTATTGATCTCTCCATCCTGGATTCAGCAGAGAACATCACAACGCACTCCCCTTTCCCACTTCCCACTTGGAAACTGAAACAACATGGGCCTCCTTTCCACATCGGTTCATTCTCCTGTCGCGCTTCTGTGTAGTTTATTAGTTTAGTTGATGGAATTCGGATATTTACATTCGATGTTTTATTATTTCGATTTCTTCGTTACTCCTCCTGCAAAGCTGCGAAAGAAGAAGAAAGAGAGAGATAGCGAAAAAAAAGAGGAAGAGTGGAAAAAAAGAAAAACAAACGCAGGCTATGAAATGGTAACAAATGAAGTGAATAATGAACTAAATATATGTAGGTGTGTGTGTGTGTGTGTGTGTGTGTGTGTGTGTGTGTGTGTATGTGTGTGTGTGTGTGTGTATCTGACCAAAGAGAACCTGTGTTTGTCTCGAGTTACTGTACTTGTTTTCAGAGTGATGTGCTCCACCAGGAGGTTACGCTTGTAGCAATTCATTAAAATATCTTTCTTAGGAGACCCAAACCCGTTCCAGCATGACAATGCTCCTGTGCACAAAGCCAGCTCCATGAAGATCTGCTTTCCATGGGTTCGAGATCTCCTGCTATAAACCTCCAACCATATTGAACACCTTTAGGGATGAATGTAAACACTGACTGCACCCCAGGAACCTCCTCACCTTCTCACCTGCATCAGTACCTGACTTTACTAACACACTTATAGCTGAATGAATCTCCACAAAATCTAGTGGAACATCTTCTCAGAAGAGTGGAGCTCATTAGAACAGCACATGCTGAATGTAAAATGGGATGTTCAAGAAGAAGCACATAGCAAACTTATGGTCAGGTGTCAACTTTTGACCCTAAACTGGAGCTGCATTTGTCGTTGTTGAAGAACGTTCACAAAATATTTAGGGTGTAGAAGCTAGAAACAGGCGTTCTCTCCATCATTTGTATCTTTTTTCTAAAAAAAAAAAAAAAAAAAAATGCAGGCATGTGACTGAGAAACGGGACATTTCTGGCACTGGAGACTCCTTCCATAAATCCCAAATTAGAAAACGTTACCAAATTATGAATGAGTGTTTCAAGTGTGATAATATTGAGATCAAATTTGAAATTCTGACCAATCAGGAAGAGTTTCGGTCGCTCTGGTAGTCGCCTTTCCAGAATCTACAGCCATCACTTAATCTGTGCTCGAGTGCGCTCTCGAAGTGCTCTCGAAGCGTCTCCTCTGTCCACACTAGTCCTCTCCCAAGGTCGGTGCTGTGCTTCACTGCCAGCGAGCGCGGGAAAGAAGTGCTCCTTCCTTCCGAGACTTGAATTAAACATTTGTATGATTGTTCGGTGATGAAGAGCAGACGCTGAAGTGCACTCGGAGGAGCTCAGTAAAGATCTGCCTTTTTCTCACTCATCATCTCCCTCAGTTCAGCCTCACGAGCACCATTCAAGTGAACGAGAAGAAAAAAACCATCGCAGTTCCTGCCGACTCCAGAAAGCTCTCGTACATCACACCGCTTTCAGCCCAGGCTTTAATTTATGACCAAGAAACCAAATTACACCCAAACGATCAGGCGGTTTTTTCTCTTCAAACTGAAACGCTGAGTTAAAAAGCAGCACTTTCAGGACGAGCCAGAGAGAGTGATGGAGCGCCGAGAGTCTCATTCAGCATCGCTCAGAAAAGAGCAGTGTGTCGCTGCCTTATAATGAACTGTCTCTCTCTCTCTCTCTGTCTCTCTTTCTAGCTCTCTCTCACTTTCTCTCTCACTGTACTACTCTCTCTCTCTCTCTCTCTCTTTCTCTCTCTCTCTCTCCTTCTCTCTGTCTCTCTTTCTAGCTATTTCTCACTGTCTCTCTCACTGTCCTACTCTCTCTCTCTCTCTGTGTCTCTTTATCGCTCTCTCACTTTCTCTTTTACTGTTCTACTCTCTCTCACTGTCTCTCTCACTTTCTCTTTTACTGTTCTACTCTCTCTCACTGTCTCTCTCACTGTCCTCCTTTCTCTCACTTTCTTTCTCACTGTTCTACTCTCTCTCACTGTCTCTCTCACTGTCCTACTCTCTCTCACTGTCTCTCTCAATGTCCTAATCTCTCTCACTGTCTCTCTCACTGTCCTACTCTCTCTCACTGTCTCTCTCACTGTCCTACTCTCTCTCACTGTCTCTCTCACTGTCTCTCTCACTGTCCTACTCTCTCTCACTGTCTCTCTCACTGTTCTACTCTCTCTCACTGTCTCTCTCACTGTCCTACTCTCTCTCACTGTCTCTCTCACTGTCCTACTCTCTCTCACTGTCTCTCTCACTGTTCTACTCTCTCTCACTCTCTCTCTCACTGTTCTACTCTCTCTCACTGTCTCTCACCACCTCAATGAACTTTGATTAATTGAGACATTGGTAAAGTATTCGCTCAGTCGCTCAGTCGCTCGTCTCTGTTGTTTCTGAGCTGGATATCTAATTCTGTACCAGTGCCAATCGGCATTAGTCCACTACTTCTCACTACTTCTACAGGAAGTGGCTCAGTGGATAATAACTGGAAGGTCCACGGTTCAAGCCAAGGTGCCAGTCTTGGGCCCTAGAGCAAGGCCCTTAACCCTCTGTGCTCCAGGGGGCGCTATATTGTGGCTAAAGTAAGTAAAAAGCCCCCCACCTATTTACCACTCACATGGCTGAGTGTGTGTGTGTGTGTGTGTGTGTGTGTGTGTGTGTGTGTGATATATGAATACCTGTGGAAATGTGATCAGAGCATTGCTTTGTTGAGTGAGCTAATTATCATTTATTCAAAAACAAAAGAACATTAAAAGAACATTAGCTCAATGTGTCTTTCCTTTTTCTCTCCGTCACGGCGTCAGTGCAGAAACACGATTCCTATTGAAGTGTGAAATTGAGACCTTGAACAAATCGGAACGCAAATCACAATCGATGTGACTGTATACTGTAATCTAATATCGCTATTAAAAAGTTATTTAAAGTTTTACGGTGGATTTTCTGTCGATCGGGGGAGGGGGGGGGGGGGATCCAGTCATCCCCAAGAATAACGGGAAATGATTATTACTGTTTTCGGATCTGCATTCGGAGCATGAAGTGTGGCACAGCGGGGAAATAAAGATCGAGCGATGTGAGCAAGTTACGTGAGGTTATGTTTGAAATGAAACTGAAATGAAATCGGACACGTTTTCTCGCTTCCCTGCTGCATAAACTCGCCTACTGGATGCAATTGTATGGAAGTGTGGAAGTGAGAAAAGCACGGAGGTCAGCGTGAAAGTGTGTGAATTCGCCATTCCTCTGGGAAGCAAAGACGCTAACATCTGTTGCTTCATTTCTCATTTCATTTTAAACAGGACCTGAAGACGAACAAAACAAAGACGTGTTAGAGTTTCTCATGCGGTAATAAAATAATCAAATCGATGCTCTCGGGTGTCAATTTAGGCGACGCCCACATTAAATTTAGGTCCATTTAGGCCACGCCCACAGTAAATTTAGGTCCATTTAGGCCAGGCCCCCATTAATAATAAAAAGCCACGCCCACATTAAATTTAGGTCCATTTAGGTCACGCCCATATTAAATTTCGGTCCATTTAGGCCACGCCCCCATTCATATGAATAGTAAAAACTGCGATTTTATTTTTAAAACATCAAAGTGTAGGAATTGTTGGAATAAGAAAAGCATGTAGCCTTAGAGGTGTTTTGGAGGTTTGTCTAAAATGTTAAGAGCTAAAGGTTTAGCTAGACAATATTCCTCTCTTACAGAAATCTGAAGAAGCAGCTACAGGATCATGACTGAAAGGAAACATTAGTTACCTCTTAGCGCTTAAACGTTATTTATTAGTGAATGGCTCTTGACACTTGGACGATTATCAGACTGCAGAGAGTGAATATGATGAAAAAGCTTTAAGAGTCTGTTGAAAGCTCTTCCCTTTCTTAGCTAATGTCTATTAACATGTAGCTCCGCTCTGATGAGAGCCAATTAGCAACATCATTTGCTAATTGTCTGTGAACAGAGGATCTGCTGCAGAATTTGAGCGGTTTATAAAACTGGGCTTGCTGATCTATAGATAGACCTTAAACTGTAATGCAATTCTCTTTAGTACTTGTCTTCTTGTTTTGAAACCACACCGAAAAACACGAGGAAACAACGCAACCAGAAAGAAACCCTGAGAAACTCGTACCATGTTCAGCATTCGGAGATCTCACACCAAGATCCACCAGGATCTCCGAATGCTGAACATGGCATATGTTTCACAGATATATATATATATATATATATATATAATGCCGTCCTTCAAGGTTACCATGGAGCTTCACATGCTCTTTCCTTCACATCCAGCGTTCTTTAAGATTAATGTATAAATAAGTCCATGATAGAGCACCATTCTGATCACCTATTTTCTCTGTTTACAGTAAAAATGGCCAATAATGAACTCGAAATATCTCAACTCTGAAGCATGGCTTTCTAACCGCAGGCTATTTTCAGGAGCAGGAAAGCTCGTTCATACTTCTACTGTGGAACTGAGCACGGTTTGCCAATGTGAGGGAAATGTCCGATCTTCAGGGTATTTCTCAACACCAAGAACAAGAAGAAAGAAACTCACAAGGACACGGGGATAGAAACTGCACTTATATGCTGTATGGATTTCTTTATAAATTTTATATAAATAGGCTTCAAGGTAAAAGGCAGCAGGAGTAAAATATGGTTTAAAACTTTTTAAAAACACCATTTACTGGGTTGATAAAGGAGGCTTTTTAATTCATCTAAAATCACTTGTTCCAACTGGATTTCGTGGAGATTTATGAAGATTCTTTCAGCCACAAGGGTGTTGGTAAAGTCAGGTAGTGATGTAGGTGTGGTGAGGAGTCCTGGGGTGAAGTTCACATTCATCATGTTCAATAAGGTTGAGGTCAGAGCTCTGTGGCAGGAGATCCTCCACATACTTCCATCCCATGGAGAAGCATATCTTCACAGAGATGGCTTTGTGCACAGAAGCATTATCATGCTGGAGCTGGTTTGGGTCTCCAAGTTCATGTTTGTCCCTGATGAACGAGCCGATGGAGACTGTGGTGAAGGAAAAACTCCCTGAGATGGCACCAGACCCAGAGAGGAACCAGACTCATCAGCATGAGGATTTGAAAAGCTGATGCAACGTTTCTGATGTGAGAGTTTGGCGGGAAGCGCTAGCTCAGCGGTTTACGGCATTGAAATTCTGACCAGTATTTTTTTTTTTCAAATCCCAGCACTATGAACTTGGTGCTGCTGGGTCCTTGAGCAAGGCTCTTGAACCTCAAGTGCTAAAATGTAGAAGAAGTTGCTCTTGATATTGCTGCCTGCTGTGAATGTAAAACAGGAGTAACCGATTGCTAGTCCTAGTCAGAGTTCTATCTGCTGAGTTTTAAAAATATTGTCATTTATTTATTGTGGACTTCATCCACAGACAAGGAAAACATAGCAATGATTCAGAGAGGAAAAAAAAGGAACATTTTGACAACATTCCTCTATTACCCACGGCTGACCTGAGCCATGTGTCTTCGTATTGATGCCGCAGTGACTCATGGGAGCTTGTTCCAATTGGCATATCCCCCAACTGAGCATGCTCGGTTTTTGTTCTCAATACTTGTTCTCTTGAGATTTGGAACACAAAAGATGACATTAATAAAAGAGACAGAAGAACACGGAGACTAATTACAGAGAAACATACTTTCATAAGACTGGAATAGTTCCTCAAAACGCCTGAGGTTCTTCTCATGTAGAATTCTTGTATATGACAATATCATCCAGACAGTCCTGAGCAGAAACCTCTATGCCCTCCAGAACACAATTATTAACCTCTGGAAGGTTCAGGCCAAGTCTCAGAGACCAGACAAATCTTGACAAATTGCCATAATAAGCAATGAATGTGACTGGACACTTTCTTTTCTAAAATCAATGCAGACCCATATGGTCCTCTGTACAGCACCAGGGGTTGATCTGTTCGAGAAGAAGAGAAAAAAAAATCGATCCGTTTTACCCTCCGTGCAAACTGCTGTGAACAAATACTTGCTTTCTTGAACTTTTTGTCTTCAGAACAACTTCGGAACGACTGAACGCTAATGTTTCGATATGTGAAAAAATGCGATGTGGCATTTTGCTCAGAACCGGTCCATTACACAAATGGACCCTTTTTTCTCCCCGTCTCTGCGCATCGTATCAGCGCTCACGAGCAGGTGACAGAGCCGCAACGTGACGGAGCGAAAGTGCAAAACACGGAGCTGCGATTTCAGACCCGATAGAAAAATGGAGATTTTCTTTTTCGGTTCTCAGTGAAAATTAGGTTTGTACAACATGGAATCACGTTTCTGCCACATAAAAAAACTACTTTTTTTCATACGACCGAGAGGTAGTTTGAGCTTTCATTCTGCTCCCACTTTTAATGTTGAATGACTTTCAATGCTGCCCGAATGGCTAAAAAAAAAAGTCGGAATTGCAAAAAAAAAGTATTTAAGAATTTGAGAAATCACATTTGAATGAAGAGAAAAAAAAATAGGAATTTCAATAAATGAACTCTGAAGTGCAATAAATGAAGTCGGAATTGTGATAAATAAACTCGTAATGGCCATAAATAGAGTCGGAATTGCGATTAATAAAGTCAGAATGGCCATACATAAAGTCGGAATGGCCATAAATAAAGTCGGAATGGCCATAAATGAAGTTGGAATTGCGATAAATAAAGTTGGAATTGCCATAAATAAAGTCAGAATGGCCATAAATAAAGTCGGAATTGCGATAAATAAAGTTGGAATTGCGATACATAAAGTAGGAATTGC
>JAAIIK010000275.1:69098-84326 GCA_014706435.1 Silurus glanis
CACTCACACACTCACTCACACACTCACTCACTCACTTACACACTACACTCACTCACTCACTCACACAATATACACTCACTCACTCACTCACACAATATACTCTCACTCACTCACACACTCACTCACTCACTCACACACACACACTCACTCACTCACACACTCACTCACTCACTCACTCACTCACTCACACACTCACTCACTCACTCACTCACTCACTCACTCACACAATATACAATATATATATTTATATATTTTGAGAAACTTATCCAACAAATTCTTAAACTCCTGCTCATTAACATGCTCAGTCGCAGTACAGCAGCAGTTCTATTTATAGTTGTGTTTGGTTTATAATTTGGCAAAAAGACATCGTTTTGTTTATTTAATTAACAGATTTAAAGGGGTTTTTGGCTAATCCTGCATTTTTTTATTTCAGTGACTTTTCACTCATTAGTGTGTGTCCTATAGGTCATATTGAGATGTGGATCTTTCAGAGTCCCTGTCTGCAAGAGCTCCTGAAGATGAACAGCAATGATGCTCATCAGATACGCAGGAATTTTTCTGCAGCTCCTTTTCACTGAAAAAAGACATCGAATACACACAACTATGAAGCCTGAAAATAGCAGAACAAAATGGCATAACATTGAATGCACAAGGACCATTCAGTTGAAACGTATACACATGAAACTGGTCCGGTCACAAAAGGGTGTATCTACACTGGTGGAAATATCAGTTGGATGTGGTGGATTAATGACTGATCAGAAGGTCAGATGATCAGGCCAGGATATGAAAGGGCAAGAATTCCATTGTGCTGTTATGCATCAGTAAAAGATAATCCATAGTTGGACAGAATGTAAAGTTGAAAAATGGGCTGAGGTGAAAGAGGACGACATTATAATGGTGTGAAGCCTCACACCTTGGCATTCTCACCTGATATGAGGTGGTATCAAAAAGTCAAGTCAAGTTTTCAAGTCAAGTTTATTTCTATTGCGCTTTTCACAACAGACATTGTCTCAAAGCAGCTTTACAGAGTTTAACAGTTAAGGTGAATGTGTGTTTATCCCTAATGAGCACCATGGCGACTGTGGAAAGGAAAAACTCTCTTAGAGAGAAACCTTGAGAGGAACCAGACTCAAAAGGGGAACCTCATCCTCATTTGGTTGACATCAAGACTGCGATTTACTCCAGTGCATGATTATGAGTGATGATCTTTCTACAGCCTTATGTGTCAAGACTAGTTTTGTAGCACGCCGACAGATGGTAGCACAAGGCTGCACACACAGTCACAGGAAGCACCAACCTTCATAAGTCAGTATGCTAAAAGACATGGTGCTTTTCTGACCACGTGTGCACCCTGTCACGGAGCTCCTCCTCACACGTGAGTTTCTCGCCGGAAACATGATCTCACTTCTGCACCCACCCCTCGCCAGATTTGATAAAGACAGATGAAGATCCAGCTCAAAGGTCGCCATTGTGACACCATTTAGGAGATCCGGCGCGAATCGCAGAAGGTGCGTGAATGTGCTTCGAAAACAAAACGTCCAGGACACGTTCCAGGGGAACGCTGGGAGCACTGTATTGCTGTTTTGAAGGCGATAGTGTGGACAAGTAGATAAATAAAGAAACAGAGCTGAACCTTTTGATGCCACCTCGTACAGTACCATGGTAAAGATCAAGTATTTCAGAAGTATTTAAGTAATTATCAGAATGTAAAAATGCGTCTGTGACACGTCTCTAATCATAATGAAGCTGTTGGTGTTAATGACTGGTGCCTTTTTTATCTTTCTCGTTTGTACATTTTCTTCTCCGGTTCCACAAATTTATGTGCCTCGAGCCATTTTTGAGGACCACTGAATTCCAGACAGAAATGAAATGCCATGCATAAATCCTCCATTTAGCTCAGTGAGCCCATTATATAAAGTCTTCTTCTCTGATAGGCTTTTTGCTGCATTTTATTCTAATAAAAGGAGGAATGAGCCCCCAAAAACATGGCGATTCTAAAAATCAACATTCTTTTAACACATTCATGTCTATGTGTTTACAAGCTTCCACATCTGCATACTGTAATAATAATAGAACCTCGCTATCCAGCATCACCCAGGAGAACAGGGAGTTCCTTTTGGAGTCTCAGGCGTCTTCTTCAATGTTTCCTCAATATTATTACCTGTGGCTTGTTCATTTCAGGATCTGACTGTACATCAGGAGTCCTGTAGAAATGCTGTGGGACAACATCTACTTTTCTAAGAGCAGTGTAAATAAATAAATACACAAAAACAATAGAAATAAATAGAAATAAATATCAGCCACTGAGTGAAACAGTCGCATGAAGGTATTTTTTGATACAGCGGTCACGTCACGTCGCATCGCCAAGTCTACATTTCTACCTGCGCAGTTCTGGTATTTGGTACGTTTGAAATAATTGAAGAGTCGATATCTCCACTGCAGCGTCGCTGATTGCACCATTCAGCCGTAGCTCCTTGAAGCAATACATCAAATTAGTCTTTCTTTGTACTCACCAGAATTCTAAGTATAACAATTGTTTTTACTGCTCGACCATGTTGTTTAGAGAAATTCCAGAGAGTGGAGGACTTCTGGTCCTGAATCTTAACAATGCTTGTGGTTGTTCTCCTCTCTGTCCCCTAAATGAATAGATTTCAGACATTACAGAAAAAGTCGAATAACAACGTCAAGACACTTCTTAAGTCTCTATGTGGACTTTGTGGAGTTTATTAACAAACATGTCCTGTGAAAAAGTTCATAAGTTCATGCTGGATCAGAATGGAGAAACATATACGGCCGCCGTCCTAAATATGAGCGCAAATGATTCGAGTGTAAAGCAGCAGGTTAGAAATGACTCCATCCGGCTCAAATAAGTGACATCCAAATCTTTTGTTGGCTTGACCAATCAGATCTCAAGTTTTTGTGGTCAAGCAGAAAAAACAAACATGGAGAACAAGAACATTTTTTAAATAGATGTATTTAATGTAAGACATCCATCCTTCCTTTTATCCATCCATCCATCCATCCATCCATCCATTCATTCATTCATTCATTCATTCATCCACCCATCCATCCATCCATCCATTCATTCATTCATTCATTCATTCATTCATTCATTCATTCATCCATCCATCTTTTCTTTTCTCTATACATCCACCCATCCATATATTCTTTCATCCATCCATCCATCCATCCATCCACCAATCCATCCATTCTTTTTCTTTCTTTCTTTCTTTCTTTCTTTCTTTCTTTCTTTCTTTCTTTCTTTCTTTCTTTCTTTCTTTCTTTCTTTCTTTCTTTCTTTCATCCATCCATCCATCCATCCATCCATCTTTTCTTTCTTCTATACATCCACCCATTCATCCATCCATCCATCCATCCATCCATCCATCCATCCATCCATCCATCCATCCACCCACCCACCCACTTTGGACACCATGCAAAAACACATTCACACCCATTTACACACGTATATAGTTTACCAAACCCTCCAAAATGTTTTAGAAGGTTTGAGAAAAGCTGATATCCCTGAAGAAACTCTTCAGGTAAGAATCTTCACACTGACAGTAATCTGGGCTATGAATCAAACCAGGGACCCTGGAGCGATGAGACAGAGATGCTGTCTGAATTATACATTATATTTTTTAATTAAAATGTTGCAGTGCTGTAATACTACAACTACTAATAAACACTGCATACTCGGGGTCCAAGCACCCAGACTTGGTGAACTGCACATTCACAGACATGCTCTAAATTCTCTCTGAGCAATCACAGGAAAGCAGAGCCATAATATTGAGCAAGAGAGATTTTCACTCGTGATGTGTATGTTAGGACCATGGACAGGGGTGCAGTCTGACTGTAGTAGGGAAGGTCCAGATGAAGAAATTGGCAGCAGGATGTGAAGATGAATCTGGTGAAGATTGGAATTTGGGGGAGGAGAAGCAATAATAGCAGATAGATGTAACTATTTTTAGCACGTGTTTGTAACCAATAAATGGTGCTGACAAGAAATGTGTTGGACAGCTGCAGATCATGGTCCTGAAGATGACCACTAAATTTTGTGTCGATACACAAGATGCAGCCTCACTTACTGTTTGGTGACTTTGCTGTCAGATTTATTAGCCATATTAATACTTTTAAAGTATTCCAAATGAACTTTGGTGAGCATTACTCTGAAGAGAAACTGAATTTTACAAAGACGGTGGAAAATCTAATTAAGCAGAAATGTTACAGATTCCATTAAACTCGTCTCGACCCAGTGGGTTCAGGGAAAGTTTTGAAAATCTGGACACAGATTAAAAGTTATGACCATAAATGCACTTCTTAATTAATCCCAAATTTGACCAGATAGGAGGGCTACAGTGCTGGCGGCCCTTTGCCAGATTTAGTGCAGTTGTACCATAGACCCTTAAATCAGGGTGCAAAATTTCTCAACATTTTACGCTGTAAAAAGTTTGGAAAAAAAAATGATAGTTTAATGGTTTGGGGTTGTTTTAGAGCAGGGAAGGTTCTGGAAAGTGAAAGGAATCCTGAACCATCATGTCTCCTATTCCACACTTCAGCACCATGCAGTTCCATCTGGACTGCGGCTCATTGGAAGTGTCTTCACCGTACAACAAGACGATGAGTCAAAGTGCACGTCTGAGTTCTGTACGTGTTATTTAGAGAGCAGACAGACGTCTGGAGTGATATCTATCATGATACGACCTGCCCGGTCACCACACCTGAATCCTACTGAACTGCTCTGAGATTGTTGCATTGAAACAAAAGGAACATGCAGAAGTCTCTCAAACACCATAAAACACACTGTAATGATAATTAATAACAATGAAAAGAAGATGAAGAAGAAGGAAAGGAAGAATCGCAATGACTACAATTAATATTAACAGAAATACCAATGAATACCAGCAGCAGTGCTAATTACTATATATTATAATGACAGAGCCTCATAATATTTCAGCCTCGTATTAGATTGCAATTTAAACTTCCATTAGGACCTGCAGGTGAATTTATTAGAAGGTTTCTCGTCTTTGAGTTTCACACTCTAATTAAACTGCTGCGGGGTTTTCGATCTGATCGCTTAGTGGCGTCCATGTAAATGAGTTTACCTAAAACACTTTCCACAAAGCGCACACACAGCTTTTAAGTGGTTTTACCTTTAAAGAGAGTCTCCTGCTATCAACGAGCCAGCAGGACTTCCTCTGAGCCGAAAGCGTTCACAAACACCTGGGGAAGTTTTTGACATCCACATTATTTTAGCTGCTGTTTAGAAATATTTATTACTTTTGTACTTCGGAACCAAGTGGAACAACACCACGAGTGGTTCTAATGAAAAGAAATAAACACACCCATAGACAATTTAAGAACACGTTGTCCAATTTAAAGTGTAGAAAAAGACACAAAAGGAAAGTAAGTCATGATTGCGGAAAACAAATACTTCTTTTCCAATCAAACGATTAATACGCTTTTTTTTTTTAAACTACAAACACATATGAATGGGATTCAGTTCACCAGAAAGTTTTAGTGAGCAATCTGGTTAAGATTAGAGGTAGAGGCTAAGCAGGAGGGGGTTTAATTAAATGTAGGTGCAATCAAACATCAAGATCGCTTCATGTCCATCTCCATGTTCATCTCCATGTTCATCTCCATGTTCATCTCCATGCCTTCCGTCTACACAGCGACGGCGTTTTTAGTCAACGAAAACTACGCTTTTTAGAAACGCCCTCCAAAATAGATCAATCTGAAAATGCCGTGTGTGGACTGTGAAAACGGAGGCTTTCAAAAGGCGATGACGCATTTTTGTCATGTGACCAATTCAGTCAAGATGGTGGATGACGTTGTGCAGCAGTTGTTTCTGTCTGTTTTGTTTCACAGCCTTGTTAAAGAATACTGTCAGTTTGTACATACTCTAGATTGCTTTTCTTCGAAGAAGAGTTAATGTTTACTCGAGTTGTTGTTCAGCAGCGGAACTAGAGGACGGTTGCGTTTTCGATCGTACATGGAGAAGAGATTTTGGGTGAGACCTGGACGCTGGTGGGATAACTTTGTGCATGGAACTGTTATGCCTGAGGCGTGGCATGAGAACTTTAGGGTGTCTAGAGTGAACTGTTACGACTTCATATTCAAGGCCAGACAACACGACGGAGATCAGTGGTAGACGTTGTTACGACGGTTGCATGTGCTCTTTACTATTTCTGAGACAAAGTTGGAAAATGGCTAATGGAAAATATTAAAAAGTTGGAAAATGGCTAATGCATTCGGATTATCTCAACAAAGTATGTGTTAAATAATCAGAGAAGTGTGCAGGATTATCACATTCTTCCTTCACAGAACCAGGGGTACAGTCGCTTTCACAAACATTTGCTCTCAATGGTGCAGGTGTAGAAAGACCTTAGCACCTGAGAGGGTAGTTTAAAGTCCTTTAATCGTCTGAGATGGTACAGACGCTGCCGGGCTTCATCCCCAGGGTGTTGATGTGACAGGACCAAGACGTGATGGTGATGTTAACACCTAGGTACCAGAAACTGTCCACTCTCTCCACTAGGGTCCCGTTGATGTTTAGCGGTTGGTATGGCCACTCCTGCTTCGTTCTGAAGTCCACATTCAACTCCTTAGTCTTACTGAAGTTCAGGAGAAGATTGTTCTCTTGGCACCATCTCTCCAGGTTTTTAATCTCTTGTAGGTGGAGCTCAGGCCCACCACAACAGTGTCGTCAACAAACTTGATGATGGTGGTGGAGTTGGAGGTGGCCACACAGTCACAAGTGTACAGTGAGTACAGCAGGGGGCTCAGAACACAACCCTGGGGAGCTCCAGTGATGAGGGTGTGGGTGGATGAGGTGTGTTTGCCCACCCGTACAGCTTGTGGCCTGTCAGTCAGGAAGTTGGAGATCCATTGACACAGCAGCAGAGTCCCAGGACCTCCAACTTAGAGGTGAGCATGGAGGGAATTTGATCTTGTAACTTTTTGACACCACCTTGTATAATCACTCTTCACATACATGCTTAGCAGAAAAGCATCTCAGAAGGAACATCAAAATAAATTTAAAGGAGTTACATAAAAAAAAACCCCATCAATTTCTAGTCCTGCCAACCAAGAACAGGAATCTGGGGCTATCACAGTACAGCTAGGACTCCCTTCAGGCTCACCAAAGATCTCTGCTACTTTCTTCCAAACATTATATTGTATTTTCTAGTGGGGAAAAAAAACATATAATGAGAGACAGGATGAGATGAAACCACGGATGTATGATTTTCTTCTTGTTTTTTTGAGTCACGCAGCACATTTAGAAAAATTAGGAACTACTGCAGGTAGGAACTCAAGCTGTGAGAGGGGAATAAAAAAAACCATGGAACTACACACCCCATTCGAATCGCTCTGAGGAAGCTTGAAGCCAATCGTTTGGAATTTGCATAAAAATGTGGCTTGTCACGCCGTTGCTGAAATCACGGCTCTGTGGTGAAGAGACGAACGGTCAGTCGATGTGGTTTTTTTTGCTCGTTATCGTGAACGCTGTGACAGCGCTGTCCTTCCTATATCACAGTTTTCTTTTACAATGTTTCCAGAGGAATAGTGATGAAAATGTCAGCAGCAACATTTCAATTCAATACAGTGTTATTTCTATACAGCTTCTGCCAATGAACATTGTCCTAAAGGAGCTTTACAGTAATAAATACATGAGAAATATACATTTTATCTCAAATGTACATCATAATCTACTTCCAATAAGTTGTTTAAGTCAGTGGTGTCAGTGGCAATAACATAAAACTCACTCAGATGATATGAAGAAGAAACCTTGATAGGAACCAGATACAGACGAGAACACATGTGGTGTGGTTTTCGATATAAAAGATTAAACTGGGAGGTAGTAGCTCACTGGCTAAGCTATTGGATTTTGGATCTGAAGGCTGTGAGTTCAAATCCCAGCCACACCAAGCTGCCACTCCTGGGCCCCTGAGCAAGGCCCCTAACCCCATTGATGCTCGTTTGTATAAATGAGATACAATGTAAGTCGCTCTGAATAAGGGCATCTGCAAAATACCGTAAATGAAAGAGAATATGGCATCAGGATGAATCAGGCAGGTCTGGAGACCAGAAGGGGACTGGATCACTGGTATCTTAAGAGCATTTGAAACAAAAAACCCTTTGTAAGGCACATGAGTCCTGCACCGCAGAAGATAAAAAAGCTCTGTATTTTAACGAGAAATAAAAAGAATGTGCACTTACGTATTGTGCACAGGTTTTTATAAGTAACTTTCTAACCTGGAGGGAAAATCAGTTCACTTTCTGACTTTCACTTCATGTGCGTTTTCTTACAACGAGACACTGAAGTGCCTTTTAATTGCTCTGCGGTTTCCCTCTTCTGTCTCTTCACTGTCTCTTTATCTATTATTCATTTATTTGACCACAGTCCCCATTTATTTATTTAGCTCGCTTTTTCGCATTGTTTGTGTTTGTGTTCTTGCCGCTGTACAGCGATCGTCCGATGCTTTTACGTTGATAAGTGTCGTATTCGAATAATAATCCGATTTTATTTATGTGACCGATCTACGAATACATGTAACACGTGGAGGCAGGATATGAAAACCTCCTGCCACGTGATTTGGACACCAAAAGATGAAAATTCAAGACGCAAGTAGACGAGAACAGAACGGCTGCACAGGTCACCTGGTTGAAGGCAAACGATAAAACGATCCTGATAGAGAAGCTTAGTGTCGACCGAGTGTGGAATTTATTATAATTATTTATTTTGTATTATCATTATTTTTTTTTATGTAAATAGCTGATTATTGTAAACAAATAATTAGTTGTGAATGCAAAAACAATAAACCAAACCAACTACAATTCCTAAAAAGCTCAGGAAGCAAAATTCCCGAAATGAATAAAATTTAAGGATGCCCACTGTTACCAAAAGTATTGGGACACCTTACATTTCGAGCCATATGTGCTTCTTCCCCAAACTGTTACACACCCAAACATGTCGATGCTAAGTAAGTAAATTATACATTCTCCCTTCACTTGAACTTGGAGACACAAACCTGTTCCAGCATGACAAAGTCCCTGTTGGAGTGGAACATCTCCTGCTGTAGAGCTCCAAACCCATTGAACACGATTGGGATGAATGTGAATGCTGACTGCACCCCAGGAACCTCCTCACCTTCATCACTACATGTCTTTACTAACACACTTACAGCTGAATGAATCTCCACAAAATCTTATGTCCCAGAAGAATGGAACTTATTCTAACAGCAAACGGGGACGAAATGTGAATATTTCCCTGCACATTAGACTTTTTTAAGAGTATAGTTTTCTATATTACATACACACAGCGAGGGAACTGTTACTACACACACTTTCACAACTGCGGAGTTACATTGATGAATGGCATGTTTTCAGGTGACTGTTTTTTCTGAAACGTAGCATAAAACAAGATTTTATACATTAAAATAGAGTGAAGTCAAAGTTTCCTTTCGAAATGATAAAGTAGAGATACTTGAAAAATGCACTTAAGCTCAATATCGGGATAAAAAATACTACATCACTGTCCATCACTGCCTCTGGTAGAATTTTCCTCCTGGCTGATTTTTTTTTTTTGTTGCTTCGGCTGCGTTCCATTTCCCTCAGCACCATTAACGCTCCCACTGATGTGTCGGCTCATGCGCTTGATTTGGTGACCCTCGGAATATTACTCAAACTGGTAGGAGAGTAGAATAAAAGTGGAACTAAAAGAATGCGATGCTCTTTTCGGGTGAGAGAACGGATCTTGATCTTATTCAGGAGCGATGAAAAACACGAATGCGAGATGAATGATAAAAGGGTCGAGTCAGAGTTCTGGTGCTAATGCGGGAGCTCAGATTGTGGAGAACTGATTATATCCCTCTGGTTGCTGGGCTTACCCTCTATTACAGGGTGAGGAGTTCAGTCTCAGGAGAATTTTAGAAGTCAGCTGCTGTTCCTCTGAATTGAAACTAACCAGGTGAGGTGATGTGGGCACCATGAATTCCCAATGGTCATCTTTCAGGTCAGATCTGGAGGCAGAACTCAGGGTGGATCTTGGAACCTCTCAGTCACCTCGGGAACTCTTCTGAATGCCCCAGCAGGACAAGCTGGCGGTGTGTTTGGCTGAAGATCAAGCCATCTTCTAGGACCTCCGTTCTTTGCTGGTGTAATCGCATCCAGTAAATGAATAAAAATACAGTAAGTAAACAAAATTTAAGGACCTTCTGTGATTCATGAGATCATGTGGATTGTTCTCCGATGAACCTCATGCACGAGTTGCCGAACGGTTTCGACATTTTCGGGGGTTGATCTCGTCAAAGGTCTTCCTGATCTCTCATCATCTCCATCCGCTCCAAACACCTCGAACGTCTTGTTGCAGCGTCGCCGTCATGTCACTCGTCTCTGTGCCAGATTTGCACAGTTTCACGTTTCCTGTTTAGCACCATTAGCCTCAAAACGTTTTGATACCACCTCGTATGACTATCAGTTCTTAACTCTGTGCCGTTAGTTCCTGGCTTTTCAGTTTGATCAACCTTAGTTTGATATTATTCATATTCAGTTCGCACCTGTTTCATTTCCAGGGTGAAATGAGCCAATAATAAGTACAAAAAGTACAAAAGTGAAATAATGACCTCAGGTCTACTGGAAGCTCTGCACTGTTTTACACAGCAGAATCATTTCATCAGCATCTGCTTTTTTTTTTTTTCCCTGGGTTACAGTTTTAAACATATCCCAGTGATGACTCCTGCTTGAAAACTATGATGCTGACCATCACTTTTTAAGTAATTGACTTTTCAAAATTACATTTAGTTTCCTCCTGAAATTGTGGTAAAGGTTATCCACAGTGAGCTTATGAATTTTTGCTGGCATTTCACGAAATCGGACAGAATTTGACCTCTTCAAGGTAACGTAGCACTTACTGCCTACTGACTGCTGACTCTGAGAATGCTTATCAGCCGTCCGTTATTAGATCTTGCCCCGGTTCCTATGGCAACAAGAGCCATGTGCTGATGTTCTGCTTCTTGTTTGTGTCTCCACCTTCTCACAGCCCATCCAGTCATTAGTTTCTTTTTGGATTGTATTCACATGTTTTGCATTAACCATTGATTTTTGTATCTGTTCACACCCTGGTGTTTCAAAATCTTCTTGCACTGTCAAATGTTTTGTAGTTCCTTGATGTTCTGGGCATTAGTTCATGTGATCATGCACTCTGTGTCTATCCTCCAATGCTTTTGTTTATCATTAAGATTCCTGGCCTACCCATAAAAACAACAGACATTTTTTAAAAACATTTGCTTTACAAGTTGTTGCCCTGATCCAACATATTTCACTTTCATGAACATCTCATTTTACATTTGGTTCCAATTTTCTTGGTATAATGAGCTCCAATCTAATTCGAAGCTGTTCCACCAGATTTTGTGGAGATTCATTCAGCCACCATGGTGTAAGTAAAATCAGGTACTGATGTAGGTGAGAAGGTGAGGAGGTTCCTGGGATGCAGTCAGCATTAACATTCATCCCAAAGGTGTTCAATAGGGTTGGAGCTCTATAGCAGGACATTTTCCACTCCAACTAATGGAAAGTAGATCTTCATACAGCTGGTTTTGTGCACAAAGGCATTGCCATGCTGGAACAGAATTAGGTCTCCTAGTTCACCCCAGGCCTCCTCAAATCACCTTCAACAATACCTGTCTTCACTACCACTCTTGTGGCTGATGAACACAAATGTCCACAAGCACACTCCAAAATCTGGTGAAACATCTTCCCAGAACAATGGATGGAAGTGCACATTGGGACTAAATGTGGGATCCGATGCTCAAAAAGCACATCCAAATGGTCCAAATGTGGCATCTGCTGCAATCCCAGTGGCCACCTGGTTTTTATAGATTTTTTAAAAATTGTTTTTAGATTCATTTCACTTCACAACTATATTTAATTCTCTCCTACCAATCACACTAACAGTCCATCTTAAAGCTTTGGTTGTTAAAAGCTAAACGAAAGCTCTTGGCATCACTTCCAACTAAATCAACTCAAAGATATTTTCAACCTTGGAAGTATTGCCAAGCTGAAAAACTTTAATGTCTTTTCATGACCTGGAAAAAAAAGAAATTCACGCATTTATTTCTAATCGTATTGATTGATGAAATTCACCTTACGGATAATGAGTCCTCACTGCCCCGTGTGCAGTTAATACTGAAGAGAGCTGCCAGACTCCTCACTGGCTCCAAGAACAGAGAAACCATTACATTAAAGCCTTTAATGGGATTAGTCACGCATATTTACAATGTGAGACAGGATATAAATATACACACACACACACACACAGGTGCATCTCAATACATTAGAATATCATTAAAAAGTTGATTTAGTTTTAGTAATTTAATACAAAAAGTAAAACCCGTATATATTCTATAGATTCATTACACACAGAATGATATATTTGTATTTCAAGTGGTTTTACATTCAGATGATTTTGGCTCACATTTAGATCAGACATATTCAGACTGTAACCATATTATGACACCACAGGGTTTAAACTAACCAAGAACTAAACACACAGCAGGTGAAAACAATAGAATAGAGCAACTAACCAATGACAGGACAGGAGAGAGACAGTACTACAATAGAATAAATAGGATATTAGACTGTGGCATGGAGGTGATCAGTCTGTGGCACTGCTGAGGTGGTATGGAAGCCCAGGTTTCAGCTGATCTGCATTTTTTGTCTCTTGTTTCTCATTTTCCTCTTGACAATACTCGAGATTCTCCGTGGGTTTCAGGTCTGGTGAGTTTGCTGGCCAGTCAAACACACCATGACCATCACAGACCATCACCATGGTCATTTGACCAACTTTTGGTGCTTTTGGCAGTGTGGGCAGGTGCCAAATCCTGCTGGAAAATTTAATCAGCATCTCCATAAAGCTGGTCAGCAGAGGGAAGCATGAAGTGCTCTAATACTTCCTGGTAGACGGCTGTGCTGAACGTGGACTTGATAAAACACAGTGGACCAACACCAGCAGATCACATGACTCCCCGAACCACCACTGACTGTGCAAACTTTACACTGGACCTCAAGCAACTTGGATTCTGTGCTTCTTCGCTCTTCTTCCTCCAGACTCTGGGGCCTGATTTCCAAATTAAATGCAACATTTTCTTTCATCTGAAAAGACTACTTTGTCCCACTGAGCAACAGTCCAGTCCTTTTTGTCCTTTGTCCAGGTAAGACACCTCTGACGTTGTCTCTGATTCAGGAGCTGCTCGACACGAGGAATGAATAAGTTGTAGCCCATGGAGACGTCTGTGTGTGGAGGCTCTTGAAGCACTGACTCCAGCTGCAGTCCACTCTTTGTAAATCTCCACAAATTCTTGAATCTGCTTCGTTTCACATTTTTCTACCACATTTTTCCTTCCATTCAACTTTCCATTAATGTGCTTGGATCCAGCAGTCTGTAAACAGCAGCTTCTTCAGAGATGACCTTTTGTTTCTCCCCCTTCATGTGCAGGGTGTCAATGATCATCTTCTGGACAACTGTCAAGTCAGCAGTTTTCCACCATGATTGTGGAGCCTGAATCAGACTGAGACGCCATTTAAAGGCTCAGGAACCTTTGCAGGTGTTTGGATTTAATGAGCTGATTAGAGTGAGAAATCACAAGTCTGAACTTTTTCACAATATTCTCATTTTCTGAGATACTGAATTGTGGGTTTTTATTAGCTGTGAGCCGAAATCATCAGAATTAAAAAAAAAATAAACACTTGAAATATATCAGTGTGTGTGTGTGTGTGTGTGTGTGTGATGAATCTTTATAATGTACCAGTTTCACTTTTTCTATTGAATTACTAAAATAAATCAACTTTTTAATGATATTCTATTTTATTGAGATGCACTCGATAAGACGTCAATAACCAGGAACGAGACCTCAGGAATTTGAACAACTAAACTAATTAGCAACAAACCAATGACAGAACAGGGGGCGGAGTCAGTGCAGAAAACAAAATGACATTGCATTAATTTGAAGCATGAAGGCAGCACTTTGTTTCCTAAATTTCTGCAACGTGCTGAGATGGAAATATTCTATAATACTGGTGATTTATTGACACTCATTAGACAAAGGACTTTGTGCTCCTCTGTGGACAAATTGGTCGTTCCAGAAGGACGTTTGGAAACTTGGTCTGCGCCACCCGACTGTGAAACAGCCTATTAGACTAGTCCCCTCTATTTCCATTTTTCAGCTCTCGGCCTTCATGTCTTATCTTCAGACACTGGAATTTGAACAGGCTTAGCGGTGAATTGACTTATTTTCATTTTACATTCGTATGCTTGTACCTTGTTTGCTCTGCTGCTTTTTTACTGCTTTTTTAATTTTTTTTTTTACTTCTCATGTTTTAGGAATTTCTCTTGAAGTTTTCTCTGGTTGGCGCCTATGATTTTATTTTATGTTTTAAAACGCGCTTTCGAAGCGCTCGCTGGATCGCGCGAGCCGGGTGCCATTAGGCTGTGAGGGAGAAACACATTTGTTCTGTCAAAGTACAAGGATAAGCCTCTAGAAATATAATTTTATATGAGGGCTGGGATACGGCGCTTCTGAACGCATAGATCTGTAGGCTGTTAACAGAGCCGCTGCTGAATTTTATTACTTGGTGCCTACGGCGTGAGTGCAGCTGATTAGTGTGCAAGTGTGTACGTGGAGCCGAGTTTCTCATTTCGAATAGGTACCTAATGGTAACGGTATCCAGAGCTTCAACACATCTTCAAATCTGGAGCTCTGAACAGGTGATTTTGCATCTATCGCGTGCAGAACGCTGGCGTGTTTTATGATTACGTCTCTTTTTGATCACTTTTGCACGTGAAGAAAGCAATCTGCAAGCGCTGGATCTTTATGAAAAATCAGGGTTAGGAATGAAGGCAGATGAGCTTCAGCAGCATTTTGAGCTCTGCTTCATATGGCTTCTGGTTTTTGATCATTTTTTAAAAAAAAATAGCCACCAGGGAAATCTCGTTTACATACAGTTTGAAGATTTCATCAACAATTGAACACAAACCATTAAACACAATGTAATTTGTGAATGTCTCCTCTGGTGTGGTTCTGTGTATGTGTGTGTGTGTGTGTTTGTGTGTGTGTGTCTTTCACTAACCTGCAATCCTTCATTTCATATTTACTGCAGCAAGGAGAAGAGACTACACTGCAACACACACACACACACACACACACACACACACACACACACACACAC
>JAAIIK010000275.1:93631-114503 GCA_014706435.1 Silurus glanis
GCAAATTATACATCTGGACTTTCTTGTGTACACTACCTATTAAACATCTGGACTTTCTTTTTCACACTGCAAATTATACATCTGAAAGCTCAGTGATTTTAGTCAAATTCGGCTTTGCCTTTTCTTTACCAGGTCCAAATATTAGTAATAACTGAGGATCTTAAAATGACCTGATTTCTAGTTCAAAATGTTAAAATGCTCATTTATATTTGTTTAAAACGTTTTCAGTGGCAGATGGAAAGAATAAAACAGTGTGGTTTAGTCTCTGTTTGTAGATAATAAGCCTCTCAGGACTCTGAACAGTGGAGGTGTAAACAGTGACATACTGCTCTGCTGCATAACAGCCAAGTGTTGTTTCCTTCTCAAATGTCACTGTGTGTGTGTGTGTGTGTGTGTGTGTGTGTGTGTGTGTGTGTGTGTATTTACCTGCGTATGTGTTCTGCATGGCGTATGTGTGTACCAGCTCTCCAGCGCCCCCACCAGGCCGGATACAAACAGCCCAAAAGCAAGTAAACAGAAAACCCCTGAGAGGGCGTGCAGAGTTAAAGCTCGACTCTCCGAGCGGCGCTCGTTAATACAGCGGCCTTTATGTGGCCACCACTTCTGCTTTAACACATCCACATCACCACGCTGCTGCAGCTCAAGGATCCTACAAACACACACCCACACACACACCCACACACACACAACGTGATAATGAACTATAGTGTTATTTACTGTTACACTCTTAGTTCATATGATTATGTTTATAAGATCTGACTTCCTTCATTACTGAAAACATTTACTCTTTAATATCACAAGAGACAGAAAGACTGGAGAGAGAGAGAGAGAGAGAGAGAGAGAGAGAGAGAGAGAGAGAGAGAGAGAGAGAGAGCAAGACAGACAGACAGACAGACAGACAGACAGACAGATGACAAAAAGAGACACTAAGAAAGAGAGAAACAGAGAGTGCCGAGTAAAAAATTGAGAAAGATAAAGAGAGAAAAACAGACAGACATGAGACAGATGACTGGCAGAGAAATATAACTGTTTAATGGAGATAAAGCAGATGGACAGACTAGCCGT
Source organism: Silurus glanis (assembly GCA_014706435.1). Taxonomy (NCBI): domain Eukaryota; kingdom Metazoa; phylum Chordata; class Actinopteri; order Siluriformes; family Siluridae; genus Silurus; species Silurus glanis. The sequence continues at coordinate 94,697 of JAAIIK010000275.1, forward strand.
CTAAAAGAGAGACTGGCAAACAGACAGACAGACAGACAGACAGACAGACAGACAGACAGACAGACAGATGATTGGCAGAGAAATATAACTGTTAAATAGAGAGAAATCTAAGAGACTGTCAAAGAGAGACAGATATATAGATGGACAGACAAAGGGAGACAGACACATCTACAGACAGAGATCAAATTTGAGAAAGAGACAGACACAGACAGACATGCAGACAGAAAAACAGACATGCAGATGTCTCAGACAGCTGAGAGGATATCTAGGTAAGGACTACAGTACTGAGAGAAAAAGACACTGACAGATAGACAGATAGACAGAGGTAGAGAGAGAGGGGGATGAGACAGACGTGTGTGAGAGTATGTCTCGGTGAGGGCTGCCGTGCTGAAGGCCGATGCCGTAGCCTTTGGTATTTTGTGGATCTGCTGTAGCAGTGAGAGAACACTCATCATCCATCAGGGCAGCGTACTCCAACACGGCCATGTCCCACAGGAACACGTACGCCTCCTGCTTTACCTACACACACACACACACACACACACACACACACACACACACACACAAAATTGGGGAAAGGAGATGTCAGATTCTTAAATGGGTTTGAAAGATTTTCATTTCCTCTGAACTACATTTATCAGCACATTCTACTTTTTCTCTTCTTTCTCCACCTTCTTCTCCTTCTGCTACTACTTCTTCTTCTCCATCTTCTTCTCCATCCGCTACTAATTCTCTCTCTCTCTCTCTCTCTCTCTCTCTCTCTCTCTCTCTCTCTCTCTCTGACCCTGGTCTCATTGTGTGTCTCTCCTGAGTCTCCTCTGACCACACTGTGATCACTTTTCCTGAGGACCAAGGTTGCCAAATCCCACAAAACCAACCCAATAAAACCTCATCCTAGGCAGTGCTAATCAAAAACCCAAACGCAGTACTTAAAAAGATCTGTCAGGCCATAAAAGTTTTTACTGGCGTACAGTGCAGGATTTCATCTAATCATGTTTCAGCAAGAACTCAAGAGAACGAGGGAGATTTATTTTTCTGATCATGAGTGGGCTGATGCTATAAATATATCAGTTTAGATCAACGTTTGATTCAACATGCTCCAAACAAATTATACGACATTTTAAATCCAAACAGCCAGATCATTACTGCGAAATGAGCTGTAATGTTATGTTTCATTTATCACATGGGAGGTTTCGATGAGAAAACCCAGTAAAATATTCCTAATCGTTTTATTTTTCCTCCCACCAGCCACAACATAAAACCTCCTGAGTAATAATGTCTACTTCCTCCTTGTGCCACCAAAACAGTGTCAGTGTCCTGAACTACACAAGAAGCTGAAGGTATGTTGGTATCTGGCACCAAGACGTTTGCAGGAGATCCTTTAAGCACTCTAATTTGTGCGGTGGGGTCTCTATGGATCAGACTTGGTGTATGATCAGCTGGATTTAACTCTTCATCAGATTCCTCAAACTGTTTTTGTACAGTGTGTTGCAGTGTTGATGTGCAGTGAGCTGTCACCATGAAGGTGTAAAACTGCAGGTGGTCTGAATCAATGCTTAGGTAGATAATACGGTTCATTAAAATAACATCAATATGAAAGCAGGGACCAAAGGTTTCCCAGCAGAACATCACCCTGAGTGTCACACTGCCTTGATCGACTGTCATGATACCTCAGGCCAGGCCACCTTCTTCTACTGCTTCAATATCCATTTCTGGTGTCCATTGTAGGAGCTTTGGGTGGTGTGATATCTGTATCTGTTGTGCCTCCTTTCCAACTTATCCAGCTCGAACTCGAGCATTTTGTACTACAGGAGTTCTTCTACGGGATCGAGTCAGAAGGAACCATGGGATATTATTAGGGAACATTGGGAGCTCGTGACTCAGCTGTAACTACCTATTGATAGGTCGTGTATTTCACCCCAGGCTTTCAGTGGTGTCCTGCCAGAATCATTCCAGCTCTTAATCCCATCATTATGACGCCACGTCTGTAGAAACCATCAGTATAATAGAGAAGTGCAGTAGATCAGAGCGCTGCATCACACAGGCTCTCATACAGTCAGAATGAACATCATCACTAAAGCAACAAACACAATGATCACAATTCAACACGTCTCCTTTCACTGGTCGCTAAATATCAAATTGGTAAACAGTTTGATTCTTCAAAGCAACAGCTTCAAGCAACATGGAGTTTCTGATAAGAAAAGCCCACAGGTGCTGCTCCTGCAGACTTTAGAGCAGATATAATTGATCCCGGAACTACACGATGTGCCGCCAAAATCTCAGTAGGTAGAAACTCCAATGTATACAGACACTTGGTGGTGCTGCTCCTTGAAACAATGCATCCGAGAGAAACGCAAGAGATACCACCACACCACACAAGACCTGCTGATTTGGAGACGCTCAGACCCAGTAGTCCAGATATCACACCATTGGACCTCGTCAAAGGCACTCAGATATTCACGCTTGCCCATTTTTCCTGCACACTGAGCGATTTTTTTAATAGTATTTTGCGATTGTTGCTTGTCAGACTGTAAGAACAGGTTTCCTGTTTCACACCGTGGGATCTCAGTTGTCCAAATGTCAGACTGAACGTCAGTCAAAAACTGATGCGCACAAGAAAAAGACTTGTACGAAGTTTTACATCATCAACCGTGACACGTCCAGACCCCTCGTTCTCAACGATTGCTAGCAGCAAACAAAAACAATCTGCAGCGTTCATTTTGTTCCTGACATGCCGTGATAATCAAAATGTCATACAAACACTCCTTTTCCCTCCATCACTCAATATGTTTCTCTTCTTGCTGGAGTGGGAGCTCAGTGGTTAAGGTTGCTGGGTTACTGATCGGAAGGTCGGGGGTTCAAGCCCCGGTATCACCAAGCTGCCACTCTTGGGCCCTTGAGCAAGGCCCTTAACACTCTGTGCTCCAGGGGTGCCATATATGCACTCTGACCCCTGATTCTGAACAAGCTGGGATATGAAGAACAAATTTCACTGTGCTGTAATGTATATTTGACAAATAAAGTCTATTCTATTCATTTCCACATTTTCCCAGAGGTGGTTTGATGTTTGCCGTGCTAATCATCAGGTTTTCCGCTCCTATTGACGCTCGTCGTAGGAGAAGTCATGTTGGAATTCCATAGGACGGAAAAAAATATGATCTCAACGTCCATTAATCTGTCGATGAACAAACCAGAGATCATAGAATACAGACTACGGAATATAGGAATCTTTTAGGATTTTCAAAATGTGTCTTGAAAATGGCCAAAATCACACAGTGTGCACTGTTTAAAACACACCACTCTACGGGACGTGCATATAATGTGTATATATGCACACTTTAAAGCCAGCGCTCAATATTTGGGTTGATGTTTTTAATATCGTATATATATTTTACACAATGCTGCTTTACGCTCAGCTTTATGTGCTACAGCTGGTCAGTTCTCTCAGCGATCACCAGACATTTTCCTTCCTGATTAACCCACTTGTTCTGACCGACTTGTTCTCTTGAACTTTTCCTTTTATTTTCTCTGCCAGGTGGAACTAAATATTAACGATCCTGAGTGTTAACGTTTGTTCTGAACTGCTGATGTGAGAACGACTTACCTCACTTCATTAATTGTCTGTTACACCACGGTGTTATCGAATTCAAGACTCTGATTGGTCAGAAGGTGTGGATTCCCCCCCCCCTCTGACAGGTTCTAGATGAATGACCTGTTCACAGGGACTTGCATGGTGGATACACCAAATTAAAAAAGATCATAAAACGTGTCTTTAAGGAGATGTTTATGTAACATGGCAGGAGTCTCCAGCGTCTTTAGGCAATGACGATATTCAACATGACCAGCTGTCTTATTAATGTGAAGGCATTAAAACAAAAGAGACAATACTAAAATATCACTGGAGAATCGCTAAGACATACGATGTATAATGGGAATGTGTGAGGGACAGCGCCAGCTATAGTCAGAGCAGAAAATTGCCTCAGGCCGAGATGCTTTTAATCAAAGCGGGCAGCGTAACTTGAAGATGGATTATTATTTGCAGGTGGTTTATTCTGAGATCAAAAAAGCTCGAGCGCTGTGACTCGTTAGGACTTTATATTTCAACTTTTATACTTCTTTCAAATGCTATTTATTTATTCTGAAAGGTGGAGGGAAGGAGGCTGAGGGACCTCTAAATGTCTAGAACCAGCCCCGCTCTGTACATTTGATTTATTTTTTGATTCGCAATAGAAAAACAAAATGTGAAATACGATGCGAATTACAATAATCTTTCATTCATTTTTATGATTTATTATTGAAAGCAGGAAAATAAGAAAATGTTGCTTATTGTTTCTGATCACACACGAAAACAGAAAATGACTTATTTATTCATCAGTACAAAATATGATCAATTTCCCGTGCAAGTGCACTATATTTCCAATCTATTATCCAGTCCCAACTAAAGGGAATTTCATTGGTCCTCTTTTCTCAGGAAGAAATGTCCACTCTGGCGTTATTGCACAAATGATAGATGATGTGATATTACATACAGTATTACAATGATAACATATTTAAAGATCACAATTTAGAACATTGGGTGGATGCAGGGCAGGATGGGGTGGGCCAGGGCATGGTAGGGCACGATTAGGTGTGGCTGGGAACAACTTGGGGGGTGGGGGGGGGGGGGGGGGGGGGGGGGGGGGGGGGGGGGGGGGTGGGGGTGGGGGGAGGGGGGGGGAAGTGGGGGGGGGGGGGGGGGGGGGGGGTGGGTGGTTTAGGGTTATTCAGAGTTGTTCTGCAAGTGTATGAAGATATAAGTATAGAAAAGCACATAGTGATCCATATGAACCTCTCAGGGCAAAGACAGTATGTTGGATGAAGCCACTGATGAGTTGAATGGTTTGTTTTAGATCCGTGTTGTTCAAAAGGACCAAAAAAACAAGGAAAAAATAAATAAAATAGAAAAAAATAATATATCATATGCCAAATGACGCGAAAATATTTCAAATATTTTACATTTTGGAGCAAAAAGTAAATTATTCCATCATTTGTATTTGTTTTTTGGAATGCAATTTACACGGATCGTAACAGCACACCTGTAACTATTTCAGATACTGATAAGAGCTGAAGAACATGCTGGGGACTTAATTACGTGTCACACTGTATGTAGCAAGTATTTGCTGAAAATGATTTTCAAATATGTGTGTGTTTTCAGACGGACTGTAATGGCACATGCACGGTGTCAGTTTCCTCTCTGATGGGCTCATGCCACCTTTTCTAATTAGCAAAACATTTTCGGAAGGACACGACCTTTCAAAGCTACAGCATATGAGATATATGTGTTGTCGCTTTAGGAGACAAAATATCCTCTAAAACGCTGTGTTCCTGAGCTTCTGCATGTTGCCCTGGTGATCATTTAATCACAATTCACACCAATTATTATTGCAAAGAGCAGGAGAAAAGAAAAGAAGTAAACCCCCTCTGATACAGACTTACTGAGAGCAGACTTCAGTGGCTGCTGAAATATTGCTCTCTGTACACGGAATAAAAAGAGGACAAGAACAGGAGCAAACAATAGACAGGCTGAGGTGTTTCCTGTGTTCCTCGCTGAAAAGATTACGCTCGGGTTTAATTTCAGGGTTAGAGAAAAATAATCAGCAGCGGCGTGGAATAATGTCGTTTAGTAACCGTTGCCCAAATCAAATCACAAGAATAACAGCTAGCGCATGCTAATGTTGTCGTTTCCTGCAGGGAGAAAACCTGCCCTCCAGCCTATGAGCGTACAGCACATGGTTCCAAATTTAACCTGCACCAACAAACCAACACACAAACACATTGCAGGGTTAATCGCATTCTTGCTCATTTATTCGGCCATCACGACGTCATTCCTGACTCCGCCCAGAGAGGGCACACTACCTGATTTCATTACTGAGCTATTAATCTCCACAACAATATCAATGTATTAAGAAGGGTGTGATACAGACCAAGGGTCTTCATGAAGGTTGCAAAACTCCATGAAGATCAAGTGAAGTCCATTGGTGCACACTGTCTCCCAATTTCATTTTTATAAAAAGGAAAAAGTTTAGTACAGCGGTGTAAAGACTTGTACATGAGTAAAAGTATAGATACTTTACTGCAAAACTGACTCCATTACAAGTCAACATTCAGCGATTCCAATACGGCGTTGGCAAAATTCTTATCTGAATTGAACAGTAATTGAGTATTTGACTCGTATTGAACGTAGGCTCATAGATTCACTCGTCCTCAACACCAAAACATGATAGTGAAACCCCAAAACAGCTGATTTGTGAGGTTTCATTTGCTCAAATACAAATCAAATTGTACACCTCAATTCTGCATTAACCATCAACACAACATCCTCTTCAACAATAAATTACATTGTCTAATAAAAGAGTACGGTCCCTGGTGGTCTAGTGGTTAGGATGCGGCGCTCTCACTTCTGCGGCCCGGGTTCGATCCCCGGTCAGGGAACCAACCCCAGCCACTCTTAGTGCCGGTCCCAAGCCCGGATAAATGGGGAGGGTTGCGTTAGGAAGGGCATCCAGCGTAAAAACATGTGCCAAAGCAAACATGCGGAGGATCTGCCGTGGCGCCCCCTAATGGGAGAAGCCGAAAGAAAGTAGTAATAAAAGAGTACAGTACCAGTGGTGTACAAAGTACACAAACCATGTAGTCAAGTTAAAGTAAAGATTCACTCAGTAAAATATCACTACAGTAAAAGATAAATTGCTTCTTTAAACTTTCACTTGAGTGAAAAGTACAAAAGTTTTTGCCTTCAAATGTACTTAAGTATCCAAAGTAGTGATTTATTATAACTATAATGTTCCTATTATTATTTTTTCACAAGATTCTTCACTTAATCACCTCAGTTTATGTGAAAAGACTCGAATGTGACTCTCAGCACACTGATCTATTAATAGAACGATATTAATGACTCAAACACTGATTGATTTCTATTACAATGATCATGAACACAACACCTTCTTTTCAACTACTTCAAATAATCACACAAATAATTCCACGTGTGTTGTGGTGAGTTCGAGTCTGGAGTTTCTTCATCATTTATTCCTCTCAAAATTTATTCTGCTTGATGTTGAACTGATGCTGAACTGTATGTTGGTGATCAGTACATACACCAAGCGCCAATCAGAACACGTGTAAAACAGAGTGTGCGCTCGATCCTGATTGGTGACTCGCCACGTGTTTCACCAGTTTTTATCCTCATTAATAAAAAGGAACGACTGACTGAAAAATGTACAAAGTAAGATATTTGAAATGTAGTGAAGTTAAAGTAAAAGTCTCCCCAAATGTAAATACTTCAGTAAAGTACACGTTTATTAAAAGCTATTTTGGTACATTAACAAATTACATTTAATTTATTACTGTCCACCGCTGACATACAAAAACTTTACACCAGTGAAATAGGTTACTACTTGGTATTCTGTTACTCTATCATGTCTCCACTCAGCGACAAAAAAGTCAGCAGCAAGAATAAAACAGAAATGAACAATCAATAAATTAATTTCATGGGTAAGGTTCATCCCAACTCCTAACCCATGAGATAACCTATGGAAGTGCGGACCTGCATCGGGCCATTACTATTAAAGGGTCAAAGCAGAAAACTGAACGATTCTCATATCTACTGAGAACAGATATTCATGAATGAGGAGGGAGGCTTGTTATGAACAGCAGGACTGTTTTTTATTCAAAATCATTCCCACTCCTGCAGACACTCAACCAAATCTACCCTCTCCCACAGACACTCAACCAAATCTACCCTCTCCCACAGACACTCAACCAAATCTACCCTCTCCCACAGACACTCTTGCCAAATTCTGCTGTGTCCTTGTGCAAACTATTGACCAGTTCCACCTGTTCCCACAGAGGCACTGATCGATAACACCTGCTCCTGGAGAAATTTGAACAAATACTAACCCTTCTTGCAGAAGGTTTGACCAATACCACCCACTTCAGAAGCACATTTTGGTTGCCTCCTTGACCAGTACTATTTTTTTTTATACAATTTTTTACTAATATCATCCTTCAGAACATTTTTATTTATGGCATTCAGGACTGATGCCCTTATTCAGCGCAGTTAAGGGCCATTTTCTGGGGGAACAGCAGTGGCAGCTTGGTGGTGTTGGAATTTGAACTCTCAACCATCTGATCCAAAATCTAATGCCTTAACCAAAGAGCTACCACCCACCATTTGCCAAATCCTGTCTAATCCTGCAGACATTTGAAGATTACTGCCTGCTTCTGCAAAAATAATTGATTAATACCATTCTCTTTAATTCTCTGCAGAAAGTTTGACCAATATCACCTGGACCCAGAGAAATACTGACCAATAATGCTTGCTCCCACAAAAAGACTGATCAATACCAAAGTCTAACCAATACCACTTGCTCGCAGAGAACTTTGGACCGAAACCAAGGTTTGATCAATATCGCCTGCTCCTACAGAAGGTCTGACCAATACCCCTCATTCGCACAAAATATATTGTCCAATACCATTTGCTTATGCAAAATGTTGGACGAATGCCACATACTACATCTAAAAGGATTGACCAATACTATTGCTTCTGCAGAAAGCCTGACTACTGTCACATGACCTTTTAAAGATGTAACTAATGCCACTGGTTATGAACCTAAATCCTTCCAACTGTCAGATATCAACCACCTAATTAAGAAACCTGACCTTCACCCTGTCAGCTGTCCAACTACAGGCCAATATCAAACCTCCTCTTTATATCCAAAATTTTAGAAAAGGTTGTAGCACAGCAGTTCTGCTCACATCTACTGAGGAATAACATTTGTGAAATGTATCAGTCAGGATTTCGGCCTCATCATAGCACAGAGACGGCGCTAGTTAAAGTGGTAAATGACCATCGACCTTAGTGCAGCTTTTGACACCATTGATCATAATCTCCTGCTTGCTGAACTGGAGAACGTTGTTGGAATAAAGGGAACAGCTCTCTCCTGGCTCAGGTCTTATCTTCTGATTGCTATCAGTTTGTTGATGTAAATGGTGAGTTCTCCACACTCTCTGAGGTAAAGTTTGGTGTTCCGCAAGGATCTGTCTTAGGCTCACTGCTTTTCTCTTTATATATGCTGCCTCTGGGTGAAATTATACATAAACATGGTATTCACTTCCATTGCTATGCTGATGATACACAGCTGTATATTTCAGGAAAGCCAGATGAGAGAGATCAGCTTAACAATGTTGAGGAGTGTGTAAAGGACATTAGACAGTGGATGATTGATAAGTTTCTTCTTCTCAACTCAGATAAGACGGAAGTACTTTCACTAGGACCACATGCAGCTAGAAGCAAACTTTCTGATTCCATAGAATCTCCGCATGGTGTTTCTGTCTCAGTGTGTACAGCAGTACATTTACCTTTATAGCATTTAGCAGACCCCCATCTCCAGAGTGAACTACATAAGTGCTTTGAGTCTCTTTTAATGAATAAATCTACACTGGTACACTAGATTACAAACTTAGGATAAATCAGCCTACAACTCTGTTGAGAGGATTTTTTTTTATTTTTATAAAAGACAAAGCAAACCTAAAAAAGCAGTCAAAGACCTTGGTGTGATTATTGACTCGAGTCTTTCCTTTGAGGCTCACGTGAATAATATTACCAGGATCTCTTTCTTTCACCTTAGAAATATTGCTAAAATAAGAAATATGAGGTTATAGGAGGTAGAAAAACTAGTTCATGCTTTTGTTACGTCGAGATTTACTCTCTGGGTGTTGGAGTAAGTGCATACATAAGCTTCAGTTAGTTCAGAATGCAGCAGCAAGGGTCCGAGATTTTTATGACCACATCAGCCCTGTTTTAATCATCTACACTGCTCCCAATTACATCTCACATTGTTTATAAAATACTACTACTGACGTATAAAGCACTTAACGCTCTCACGCCGCAGTATCTGAGTGAACTTCTGTACCAGTATGATCCTCCACGCCTACTTAGATCAAAAGGTGCAGGCTATTTGTTGATACCTCAAATAATGAAGACTCCAGCAGGGGGCATATGTTTCTCTTATAAACCCCACAGTTATGGAACAACCTTCCTATCAGTGTTCGGGACTCAGACACAGTCTCAGTGTTCAAGTCGAGGCTGAAAACATTAATTTAGTCGAGCATTTTGTCAGTAGGACTTCCTTAGGTCTTAGATCTTTCTTTTTTACGGAGCCCCAACTTACACCCTCATCACACTGTATAGTGTCGTTAAACACTTTTGTTTGGTTGCAGTTGCTCGCAATAAAATATCAAAGTAAAGATTAAAGCAAAAAATACAAATAAAAAAGAAATATAAATAAATATACATATTAAGTTATATATTAGGTGAAAATAAATTTGTAGCAACAGTAAAAAACAGATGGCAGAAAAGTCGAAAGTTTCTTTTCTAACGAAAGTTGTAGCACATGCATCTAATTACATGCACATGTGCACATGCATCTGACTACATGTTAACATACTCTTCATAAATATTTGACCAATTCCACCTGCACGCAAAAAAAAAAAAAATACATTATGCACCAATAGTACAATGTGATGTGTCTTACATTCCAGGTTACTGAATTTGTATTTGGGGTTCCTCCAGGTTCTCTGGTTTTCTTCCACCTGCCAAAACTGTACTAATGGGTGGACTTGCTGTGCCAGCAAATTGGCCTTATGTGTAAATGAGTGTGTACATGGTGTCCTGCAAGGAACTGGCGTCATATCCAGGGTGTATTCCTGCCTAGTGTATCCAGGACATGCTGCGGATTCATTGCCAGCAGCTGAACTACGAGAAATCACTTTAATGAAGATTGTTTATCCGTTTTTATGGTGTCGCTATTTTCAATCATTAAATAACCCACTAATGCAGAGAGAGAGAATTCTTTCCTTCAGCACTGAGGGGTTTTCACCCTTCCATGATTGGAGTAAAGAAACTGTATATAAACTAAAGAACTGGCTTTAACACTAGAATTAAAGCCATTATCACTCCTTTATCATAGAGTGTAACTAAACTTTTCATCTGCGTTACCTTTCTTATTCCTTCAGCCGGAGAGTGCACACAGTTTTCCTGTCCTTGATGTTTGTTGATGGTCCTCCACAGCTCAGAGAATGTGCTGTCCTGCTCCAGTGGGTTCGTTCCCTTCATCTTGAAATATTCAAACACTGCTGAGTCGCTCACTGTGCCGTAATTAACGCCTGACTGCTGCGCCAGATCCTGCAGAGACCTACACACACACGCGCGGAAAAGAAGAGTGTTACAGACGTGGATGGCTTTCTCATTGCTTCATTAGATAAGCAGGCGTGAGTCCCCGGAGAATTGTAGATGAAGTGAACACTATGACATACATGTCAGAAAAACAATTAACAGCGTAAGTGTTTTCTTGAAGTCGTTGAAGTCTGATGTGCATCAATGGTGTTAATTTAACTCTGCATTAATGAGAATGGCTCAGATAATTGGATTTGTTAATCGAGTGCGTGAGAGATGCGTCTGAAGTCAGCGCTGTTCGGAATAACAATAACCAACCGGTCAAAGCCATTAATTGAACATCATGGACCATTGTCAATATACCAAGGTCTTCAGGAAGGAAAAAGAAAGTCGTTGGTAGTTTTATACCTGCATTTAAAGTACATCACCCAGTCTACAGTACATCAGCACCATGGACAGAGGTGGCTAGTTTAGCCCAACCTTTACACAAGACTTCAGCAAATGTCCACTTCTGTGCTTCACAGCCTCCATGATCAGGTTTCAATCCATCCTTTTACACTGTTTCAACCTGATCTCCTTCCTAATATCCTCTATAATCACCTCCTGTTCTCCTCCCTGATCTCTTACAGTCTCTGTCTATTGTTGCTGATCTACGCCACCAGCATCTCCTGATCGCCTCCATGATGACCACCTGATCTTGTCCACATTTATCAACTAGTCTCCTCATGAATTTCCTCCACAATGTCAGCTTCATGTCTTTAAAAATCTCCATCTGCTCTCAATGATCTACTCCATGATCCCCACCCAATGTCCTCCGTGATCCCCTCTTTGATTGACACCTAATCCCCTCTACATTTGTCACCTATTCTCCAGGTAGATTACCTCCAGAACTGCCATCTGATGTATCCCAAAATCTCTATCTGATTTCAAACGTGAATTTAACCTGATTTTTGAAAATCTCTTTCATGATTTTCAGCCGATTCCTTGATCTTGCTTTCTCCTTAAGTTTTGGTCTCCTCCATGACAAGTTTGAAACAGATTTTTCTCTTGATGAGTTTTGATACACACTGCACTCTGCTCTCACAGTTCTGCCTTAGATACCATAAGTCATGCCATATTTAAAAACTGTTAGACTTACACACTTAGCACTTGGCTTGTTGTCACTAGGAGACATTTTGTTACATTTGGTAAACACAAATCTGCTGCTGCTGCAGTTTCTCACTGTGTTCTTTTGGGATCAGTTGCTCCTGTCCTGGGGTCACATTATCCAACACAATACTGGTAGTTTTCACTACTGTGTAGATCATCCAAAACATCCACATTACCACAGCTCCTATAACATGTAATATCCACACTGGGAAGTTACTAAAATACCTATTTTAAATTTCACCTTCATTATGTCCTACCTCTTGCTTTCTATTTTCTTCCTTTGATCTCATCGTTGCTTATAGAATTGATTTTTCAAAAATCCTCTCCAATCTCTTTCATAAGCTTTAATGGATCACCACCTCAATCTTCTTAATTATCTTCTCCTGACCTCATCCATGATCTACATTCTAATTGTCTCTTTTATGTTCTCTTCTGACTTTCTTTTTTTGTCTCCTCAAAATCTCAAATGAATCATCTGCTCGATGATCTCCTTCCTGATCATCTCTCACTTTTCCTGTTCTTATATTCTCCATGATCTTATCCCAACATCCCCAAATCACTGCTGGATCGTCGCTTGCCTCTGATTTCCTTTCTGATCATCTTGTCTGTAAACTTTTCTCAGACTCCCCCATATTTTGAGCATTCGGTTCTCTGGAAGCAGCTAAACATTGGTGCAAAAATTTGGTGTTGGTCTAGTAATAAGACAGTTTGGCAGTTTGGAGGAAAGGCATATTGCATAAGCACCATTAGTGAAGGGTTATACTGTACAGAGGAAACCAAAATAGATTAAATGGCTGAACATAAAATCAGTGTGTCAGATCTAGAGGTGGACTGACAGTGGATTTTACCACCACTGATAGCTAGATTGTATCGTACTTCAAGTCAAGAAGCTTTTATTGTCATTTCAACCATATATATGTGACGCAGTACACAGTGAAATGAAATAATGTTCCTCCTGAACCCTGGTGCTACATACAACAAAAATCACAGAAAACACAGGGCTGAGGACTAGTAAGTGTCCTCGCCACATAAAGTGCATCGTATGAAACCTGGTGCAAAACAGTGCAAAGACAATACAAGAGCGTGCCAGACAAATACACAAAACACAAAATAGCGCCGCCAGTAAACTTGTTGTATATTACACACTGCGGTGTGTAAAAGAGAAAAGTGAACATTGCAATTAACAAAAATGTAAACTAAATGTTGTGCAAAAAAGCAGTAGCAGCAATCCAAAAAAAGATGTGCAAAAACGCCATGTAAACAACGGCATGTACTTCTTACCGATAACTGATTAAACAACCGATAGTTTTTTGAAATAGATACTGGATATAAATGTTGCTGGATGTAAAACAGTTCCAAAATTTACTACCAAAACCCCTCCCAAAAAAACCCAGTAGTGAATCATGAAAATGTGCTAATTAAAATAAATATGAATATATTATTTATAATAATGGGGTTTCTGCATGTTTTACAAAGTAAAATGTAAGACTTTATAAGACCGTTAAGAATAAAATGTACGATCTGTATAACAACACAAATATATTGTTAGCAAATGGCCTTAACCCTGAATAATTGTATTTTATTTGTATTAAATTTAATAACTATTAATAATATAATAAATATAAATATAACTTGAACTTTCTCATAGCTGGAAAAAAAAACTGTTTTACGTCTGTGGTAGAATCCAAGAGAAATTCATACCAATAACAGAAAGCTGATTGGCTGTTGTGTGTTGGTCTCATTTGTAGTTGAAACATATCGAAAATATTTTGGACCAGCGCAAATAAAGAACTACAAAAAAACCAATTTAAAGTTCTAAAGTGCTGCAGGAGCATTTAAATGAGCATTAGAGGTAGAACTACATGGACATCAGAAAATTAATACCTGTTTCAAATTATTTACAACCTAAAACAGCAAATTTAAGACTTTTTTTTTTTTTACTTTTACTTTTAAGACTCCACCAAAACCCTGTTTATAATATAATAAATATTGGGGAAAATAAAAGACATGCATTTAAAATGAAACAAAAAGTAACACTCCAAATAAATAAAAACAGCTGCATCCAAAACAATAGAAAAAAACAACACGTTAACAAACAGCACATGGTGTCAGTAATTCGCCTCTAGAGGCCACTCTTTTACTGCATAACGCTACCTGGAAAAACTAACCCAGCCATTATGGATGCACAAGCCAGTGCACTCTTAGTGCCGGTCCCAAGCCCGGATAAATGGGGAGGGTTGCGTTAGGAAGGGCATCCAGCGTAAAACATGTGCCAAATCAGATATGCGGGTCACGATTAAGAATTTCATACCGGATCGGTCGAGGCCCGGGTTAACAACGACCGCCACAGGTATCGTTAGCCAACAGGGTACCGGTGGAAATTGGGCTACTGTTGGCCGAAGGAGGAGGAGGAGAGGAGGAAGACGTCTACAGAGACGACAGGGAAAGGAGCAGTGTAGGAGAGTGGAGGTTCGGGTTGGTACTTTAAATGTTGGTACTATGACGGGTAAAGGGAGAGAGATAGCTGATATGATGGAGAGGAGAAAGGTAGATATGTTGTGTGTTCAGGAGACCAAGTGGAAAGGGAGTAAGGCCAGAAACATTGGAGGTGGGTTTAAACTGTTCTATCATGGTGTGGATGGAAAGAGAAATGGTGTAGGGGTGATTCTGAAGGAAGAGTACAGTAAGAGTGTAGTGGAGGTGAAGAGAGTTTCTGATAGGGTGATGATCGTGAAGGTGGAAGTTGAAGGGATGATGATAAATGTCATCAGTGCCTATGCTCCACAAGTCGGCTGTGAGATGGAGGAGAAGGAAAGATTCTGGAGTGAATTAGATGAAGTGGTAGATGGTGTACCTAGAAATGAACGATTGGTGATTGGGGCAGACTTTAATGGACATGTAGGTGAGGGGAACAGAGGTGATGAGGAGGTGATGGGTAGGTATGGCCTAAAGGAGAGAAATGTGGAAGGGCAGATGGTGGTAGATTTTGCTAAAAGGATGGAAATGGCAGTGGTGAATACGTATTTTAAGAAGAAGGAGGATCATAGGGTGACCTATAAGAGTGGAGGAAGGTGCACACAGGTGGACTATGTTCTATGTAGGAGATGCAACCTGAAGGAGATTGGAGACTGTAAGGTGTTGGCAGGGGACAGTGTAGCTAGACAGCATTGGATGGTGGTCTGTAGGATGGTTTTGGAGGCGAAGAAGAAGAGGAGGAGAGTAAGGACTGAAAGAAGAATAAGATGGTGGAAACTGAAGGAGGAAGACTGTAGTGTGAGGTTCAGAGAAGAGGTCAGACAGAGGATCGGTGGTGGTGAAGAGGTGCTGGATGATTGGGAAACTACCGCAGGAGTGATGAGGGAGGCAGCTAGAAAGATACTTGGTGTGACATCTGGAAATAGAAAGGAAGACAAGGAGACATGGTGGTGGAATGAGGAAGTGCAGGAGAGCATAAGGGGAAAGAGGTTAACAAAACAGAAGTGGGATCAACAGGGTGATGAGAAAAGTAGGCAGGAGTACAAGGAGATGCGGCAGCAGGTAAAGAGGGATGTGGCGAAAGCCAAGGAAAAGGCATATGTGGAGCTGTATGAGAGGTTGAACACTAAGGAAGGAGAAAAGGATTTGTACCGATTGGCCAGGCAGAGAGACCGAGCTGGGAAGGATGTGTTGCAAGTTAGAGCAATAAAGGATGGAGATGGAAATGTGTTGACTAGTGAGGAGAGTGTGTTGAGAAGATGGAGGGAGTATTTTGAGCAGCTGATGAACGAGGAAAATGAGAGAGAGAGAAGGTTGGATGATGTGGAGTTAGTAAAGCAGGAAGTGGATAGGATTAGTAAGGAGGAAGTGAGAGCAGCGATTAAGAGGATGAAGAGTGGAAAGTCGGTTGGACCAGATGACATACCGGTAGAAGCATGGAGATGTTTAGGAGAGATGGCAGTGGAGTTTTTAACCAGATTGTTCAACAAGATTTTGGAAGGTGAGAGGATGCCTGAGGAATGGAGAAGGAGTGTGCTGGTACCGATCTTTAAGAATAAGGGAGATGTGCAGACCTGCAGTAACTACAGGGGAATTAAGTTGATCAGCCACACCATGAAGTTATGGGAAAGAGTAGTGGAAGCCAGGCTGAGAGAAGAGGTGACCATCTGTGAGCAACAGTATGGTTTCATGCGGAGGAAGAGCACCACAGACGCATTATTTGCTTTGAGAATGTTGATGGAGAAGTATAGAGAAGGACAGAAGGCGCTGCATTGTGTATTTGTGGATTTAGAGAAAGCGTACGACAGAGTGCCAAGAGAGGAGTTGTGGTATTGTATTAGGAAGTCAGGTGTGTCAGAGAAGTATGTGAGGGTGGTGCAGGACATGTATGAGGACAGTGTGACAGCAGTGAAGTGTGCAGTGGGAACGACAGACTGGTTCAAGGTGAAGGTTGGACTGCATCAAGGATCGGCCCTGAGCCCTTTCCTGTTTGCAGTGGTGATGGACAGGTTGACGGACGAGGTCAGACAGGAGTCTCCCTGGACTATGATGTTTGCGGATGATATTGTGATTTGTGGTGAGAGTAGTGAGCAGGTTGAGAAGAGCCTGGAGAGGTGGAGGTACGCGCTGGAGAGGAGGGGAATGAAAGTCAGTAGGAGTAAGACAGAGTACATGTGCGTAAATGAGAGGGAGGGCAGTGGAGTGGTGCGGTTGCAGGGAGAAGAGGTGGAGAAGGTGGAGGAGTTCAGGTACCTGGGGTCAACAGTGCAAAGTAATGGAGAGTGTGTTAGGGAAGTAAAGAAAAGAGTGCAGGCAGGGTGGAGTGGGTGGAGAAGAGTGACAGGAGTGATTTGTGATAGTAGAGTATCTGCAAGAATGAAAGGAAAAGTTTATAGGACTGTGGTGAGACCTGCGATGTTGTATGGATTAGAGACAGTGGCATTGACTAAAAGGCAGGAGGCAGAGCTGGAGGTAGCAGAGCTGAAGATGTTAAGGTTTTCGTTGGGAGTGACGAGGATGGACAAGATTAGGAATGAGTTTATTAGAGGGACAGCGCATGTTGGACGTTTTGGTGACAAGGTGAGGGAGGCGAGATTGAGATGGTTTGGACATGTGCAGAGGAGGGACATGAATTATATTGGTAGGAGAATGCTGAGGATGGAGCCACCAGGAAGGAGGAAAAGAGGAAGACCAAGGAGGAGGTTCATGGATGTGGTGAGGGAAGACATGCAGGTAGTTGGTGTAAAAGAGGCAGATGTAGAGGACAGGGTGGTATGGAGACGGATGATCCGCTGTGGCGACCCCTAATGGGAGCAGCCGAAAGAAAAAGAAGAAGAAGAAGCTACCTGGAAAAACTATTGGTATGGATTTTTACTGATATTTCCAATCTACTATTGGTGCCGATTAATCGGCAAAAGTCAAGGAAACTGAGTCTTACTTGACTGTGTTGTCCAATCTGTGTGAAGTGAGGTACACTGTGAGATTAGCTGTGTAAGATGAACACACGATGAGTGTGAAAAGCCACCAGCTTCCCAATGCGATTCTCACTGATACTGAAGCAACCATCGACTCCACACCTGAAGCACACAAACATACTATGTTTAAATTATACTACTTTTTAGTTCTATGTACTAAAGACAAATGGTCAAATGGTACATCAAATCTTACAAGAAATGTCGTTATTGTGTTACCTTGTTGTGTAAAGGCTCCATAAACGATCCACACTGTGTTCAGTAAGTTGGTGTTGGCAGCGTTGGCTGTGGCAGCGTTCTGGCGTGAGCAGACCGACTGAACACGCCGCAGGATAAAAATCATCACTCCCACCACGGGCACGGCGGCACAGAGACACACCCACACCGAGAGGTCAAAGGGCGCAAGAAGTGAAAAGATTGACAGTTTCTCCACAGACTTGCTCATTAAAATCCCTACAGAGTAATCCAGGTAGCGCTTGGTGAAGTCGACCACGCCCTCGCGCTCTGGAGTGATGGTGATTGCTGAAATCGCCAGGTCTGCCCTCTGCATGACACACAATATTACACATCAATAAACAGAAATAGTGATAGAACAGCCGGTTTAGAGAAGCTCAGACACAACAATGCAACAAACACATATGCATACACCTACAAGGCATAACATGATGACCACCTGCCTAATGTTGTGTTGGTCCCCTTTTGCTGCTAAAACAGTCCTGATCCTTTGAACATTAACAGCATGAACTTCTTCAGCAGTTTGAGCTACAGGAGCTCATCTGTTGGATCGGACCACACGGACCAGCCTTCGCTCCAAACGTGCATCAATAATCCTCGTCCCCCACGACCCTTTCGCCGGTTCACTACTGTTCCTTCCTTGGAGCACTTTTGATAGACACTGACCACTGCAGACCAGGAACATCTCACAAGAGCTGCAGTTTTGGAGACGCTCTGACCCAGTTGTCTAGACGTCACAATTTGTCAAACTCGCTCAAATCCTTACACTTGCCCACTTTTCCTGCTTCTAACATCAACTTTGAGGACAAAATGTTCACCTGCTGCCTAATAAATAAATCCACCCACTAACAGGTGCCATGATGAAGATCATCAGTGTTCTTCACTTCACCACTCAGAATTCTTTTATGTCATAATGTTATGCCTGATTGGTGTATGTATAACATTGCTTTGTGCTTCTGAACAGGCCACGCCCACAAGCTTCAACTGTAATTGCCCACAAGAGGCAAAAACTACAATTAACACAAGTGACTTGCCACTAATGTGGACACAAGTTCAGAATGAACATTGATCTACACTAATGCACTCTGATGTAGTTCACTAATTAGTGCACTTGATTCTTAAATGTGAGGTTCTACAGAGAACCAAAACTAAAACATTGAAACTTGAGTATTGTCCTGCTTTAAATAAACATGTTGGTGATTGCTGATTGGTCATTCACGATTGCCTTGTTAGTGAGTTCCCCGATCAGTCCGTCCCAGGAGCCATTGAGTTGTGGAGAGCCGTATTTTCCATCTGCAACCTGATAGATCTCATATTTAAAGCCAAGCATTTTGGCCAAGGCATCCAACACGTCGATGGAGAACCCTTTATAACGCTTCGGTTGTCCAACTGTGCTCTCGGCTGCCATCACAAAGGGTTCCTCCTGAAACACACCACAAAACTACACTTTGGTACTCCATTCACACGGACAGCTCTGCTAACGCTGTTATTAGCGTTGCTAGCGCTCCAATTAGCACAGTTTGACAAGAATGATTTAGACACCTGATAAAACTTAACAGGCAGCAACTGAGCTGAGATCTTCTATTATACAATGAGATTCCTAGTTATCTATTAACTTCGCCATGCTGGAGAAAACACAGGCTTATTAAAATGGAAATAGAGCTTTTAAAAGTAAAGTAACAAATACAAAATTAAAGAGAGAATGTTTGCAGAGCTAAAACACACACACACACACACACACACACACACACACACACACACACAC
>JAAIIK010000275.1:163257-175571 GCA_014706435.1 Silurus glanis
TGGTGCAGTGGTAGAGAATGGAGGGATCAGTGGTGCAGTAGTAAAGAATGGAGGATCAGTGGTGCAGTGGTAGAGGATGGAGGGATCAGTGGTGTGGTGGTAGAAGATGGAGGGATCAGTGGTGCAGTGGTAGAGGATGGAGGGATCAGTGGTGTGGTGGTAGAGGATGGAGGGATCAGTGGTGCAGTGGTAAAGGATGGAGGGATCAGTGATATAGAATGGAGTATTTGTAATATGTAAAAAAAAAAAAAAAAAAAGGACAGTTGACCTTATCTGGATCAGTCCGCAGCTGAATAATGAGGATGAAGGACGAATATTTTCGTCTGTTTGCTCCAGACAGAGAATAATCCGGTGTGAAGTACTCGGCTGTGTGGATCAGACCAAGGTCAGCCTTAATATAACACATACAGATACATACCTGTAATAACTATAATCCAGCTTCCAGACACAATTATACAATTTCACTGAAATATGATCAACAATATCGCAGAATCCCATTACAGCAATACGATGCGAGGCCTTTCTCACTTATTTCCCACAGACACCCAGAAATCGTTTGTATGTCACTTGATGACAAAATCAATGAAAAGCATCAGTGGGAAAAAAAGGAAAATCCTTCCAGTGAGATTAAAGCTTCGCCAACCCAAAAGGCACCAACTTAAAGGATGAACGAAACAGATTCGCTTCACTTCATTTAACAATTCAAAAAATGCAAATGCATGAAAAAATATATAAAATAAAATAAAAATAATAATAAATAGGTGCAGATAAAGCAAATAGTCACATCCTTTCTTACTGCTCATTCTGCCTGAAACTTTAAAATTCTCGTCCTGAAGCTTGTTGACCTTTACCATCCTGCCTTCACTTCTATGATCAACGCTTCGGCGTTCCACAGAAGAAAATGTTCCCTTCAACCACACTTGGCTGTGTGTAAATAAATAACCAACAAGACAAGAAGATAAAAACAGCAGAAGGGGAAATAAAAAGCATAAAGCATAAAAAAAACCCCAGATTTTATAGAATTAAAAAAGTCTCTGTCCTTGGTACTGAAGAAGAGTGCACTGAAACACATTCTATACAGATACTTGCAGTACACAGTGGGGTCCATTTGGAGTTTCAATAATCATGAGTATACAGTAGTAAGAACACAAATGATATCTTTTATCACAGCTGCATTGAATTAGGAAGGAACCAAAGTCCTAATAAAAACCAAGCTGCAATATTTTGCATGAAAATGCAGCAGAAACTAAAACAATGCAGCAGCATACAGTAAACAAGCACAACGACGATTAAAAACAACTCTATTATTCATTTGTCTTTTTATTCTTCTTATTTTTCTTAGTGGAAATTACAGTAGCAACAGGCTAGGAAGTCAGTGCAGATCTTTCTTGTTCTGAGCCACAGACTTCAGCTCCTCCTGATGGATCTTCAGAGGATCCCAAGACAACCATGAGATATAATCTCTCAAGTGGGTCCATATAGTTGAGCTAAAGTAAAGATACACTCTGTAAAATATTACTCTGTAAAAGTAAAAGTGTCCCTTTAAACATTTACTTAAGAAAAAGTACAAAAGTATTTGCCATCAAATGTACTTAAGCATCCAAAGTACTATGATTTATTATAACTAATGTTCCTATTATCATTTTTTTTCAGCCATGATACAACGCCCATGGTGCACAGCAGGTTAAGGGCCTTTGGAAAATCAGAAATCATTCCTTGATAATATCAATGACCCAATATGGTCCTGCAGCTTTCCCATTTATTGCTGATTATTTTCCTATAACCACTGGTCCCCCAAGGAAGTGCAAGCGCTCCAAATTCTTCTGCCACTAGAGGCAGCATGGACAGCGCTGAGTTGGCATGGCTGTCCTGGAGAGCCCAGAGTACCTTGCAGAAGGGTGGGGCAGTGAGACAAGACACGGCTGGAGGCAACTAAACAGACTGACCAATCTTCACTGTCTTCGAGCCAAGCAGAACATATAAAAGGACACCGCAAAGACAGTAAAATAGAGAACCTTTTGCGTGTTGCTGCAGCGAGTTCGTTTGGTGTGTTTTCTTACCTACTTTTGAATTAGCATCAGGGTCAGTGGTTTAGCTCTCTCAGGATCTAAGCTGTTTAGGTTTTGAGCAGCGAGACGACTGCCATGTTCAGCCTGTATCGCTAATTAACTTCTGTTCAGACAGTTTGGGTAATTAAATCTTATTGTGTATCAAGCCAGTGACAGACAACACCAAATCCTCCCCGTCTGTGTAATCCCCAGCATTTCTACACACCCAACCAACTCTGCTCTCTCTCTCACTACACTCTAAACACAACCTCTAACACTGTAGGTATATTTATATCGAAATAGCGGTAATGTGCTTAACGATTCGGCTGCTGATTTGTGCTCTATTTTTCTCAGAACATCACTGAACATCTCTAAAAAGGTCACGAGGGACATTAGGAAGCTCTGGTTGTTAGCTCCAACAAAAAAATACAAGAAGTTCTACTTCTCTTTTACCTTTTTCAGGTGATCTTAAAGGTCATACCAGTGATAAATCTTGAGATTTTCTAGTTATACATCTGCCCAGAATGCAATGAAATCTTTATGTTGAGGAGAATCACCTGTTTATCGATTGATGAGATGATGAGCATGATAGTGCTGATGATGGAATTAGTATGAATTAGGGATGCTCTTCTCCACAATTGATTCCGATGCGATTCGCCATTAAAGGTACATATGAAGTAGCTACTGATGCGATACGATGTGATTCCCCCTCATTACGATGCAACACAAAGCGATTCAATAGAAAAAATACAATGCTCTGCGATTTAATAAGGTACAGATAGTACATTTTTCATTCTTTGGTTTGACAGAGAGCAAATCATCAATTTACTTAAGTGCCTTCTGACTTTTAATGCACGGCCGTTTCACACACACATGCCTTTGTAGTGCAACAATTAAAAAAAAAAGATTAAATAAAACCAGACGTTCTTTTTTCCTGTTTAGTCTCCAGGAAGATGCAGCTCTACCTCTGCCATGTTAATCTGTATTGTATGTGAATCATACCATCCCTAATCCCATACAGAAATCTTTTATATATATATATATATATATATATATATATATATATATATATATATGAAATCATGGTTAATATATATGTTATGTATGTATGCAATATATATGCTTTGCATATATGCATATATGTTAACGCCCTGGAAGTTGAACTGAGATGTGCGAGTGAGGGAATCTTGACTGACTAATGCATTAAAGTGTCGCTGCAGCGCTCTCGTTGGCTACCATTAGTGGGTTAACTGCAACCGCACCACTAACACAGCAGGGAGTAAAAAGGCATTGTGGATTTGGACTTCCATGACCCTTTAAGTTCCAGTGTGGCCTGATGGTGCTCGTGTAAACATGATTCAGTGGCCCAGCAGGAATAAAAAACATGCTGATGTTTATATCTTTCCTCCGATATGTGTGTAAAGTTGACGACTACAATATAAAGCCTTAAGGGTGTGTGTGTGTGTGTGTGTGTGTGTGTGTGTGTGTGTGTGTGTTTGTGTGTGTTGGTGACCTAGATATGGAGTCATTTTTCCACATAAGTCATACATTCTGTGTGAATAAACATCCGTGGGTGTGTTCCTCAGTGCAGATGGACATCTTTCTCACTGGAGCTTGGTTTTCCCCCCGCTGTGCTTTGACAGGGTCCGACAGACAACAGGACAAATTTCCGGTTTGGAGAACAAACATGGCGAAAACGCTGAGCCGTGTGGAGCGGCGCAGAGGTGCAGCAGAACGGCATGCTGGGAGTTCCTCTGCAAATCGGCGCTGACGGCCGGAGCAGCCTCGTTCTGCGTTTAGATCCATTCTGACAGCATGTGGGTGTTTGTTTAAGCAACTGTGAAGTGTTCACTCGCTCTTTTCCCCGCAAAGTTTTCAGCGCGAAAGAGTCGAGGCTGATGGGGAGATGTTTGGATCAGATCGCTGTTCTCGCCCCTGAGCAGCACCAACGTCAAAGTCAAGCTCTCGCTCTCAACTCATTAGTGAAGAAGCGACTGATCGACCCCTTCTTATCCATCTGCTTAATCTCATCTGCTGTTTCTCATTTAGGAACACTACACACAACACTCCAACACACACACACACACACACACACACACACACACACACACACACACAGTGTACACTGGCTTGCGTAACATTCCCACACCTCTACAGTCTGGAACTGAATAAATAATAATAGTGGAGGGTGTGTGTGTGTGTGTGTGTGTGTGTGTGTGTGTGTGTGTGTGTGTGTATCAGCCCCACTGCTGTCAAACCCTTTACCTAGTTCCACTGCATGGTGACGGTGATGATGAAGGTAATGATGCTAAAGATGAAGATATTGATGATAGTAATAATAATGATGATGCCAGTGATGATGAGGAAGATGAAGATAATGATGATGATGATTTAATAATGATGATGATTATAGTGATGATGATGATGATGAGAGGAGAAAAAAAGAGTAGAGGTTAAGATGGTGAAGATGATGACTATGATAATGATGATTGAGATGATGCTGATGATGATGAGGAGGATGAGGAGAGGATATGAGAATGGTAATGTTGACTATGATGGTGATGAAGATAATGATAGTGATGATGATGCTGATAATGATAACTATGCTATAATGGTGATGAAAACAGTGATGATGAAGGTAATGATGATAGTGATGAAGATTAATCGTTTACTGATGATGATAATGATAGTGATGGTGATTGTGTTGATGATAAGGATTATGATGATAGTGATGATGATGAGGATGATAGGATGATGACGATGGTGATGATGATGACAGTGATGATGATGATAATGAAGGACGTCACTCACCATACTCCACACCATAAATGATGATGATAGTGATGATGATGATGATGATGATGATAGTGATAATGATGATGGTGATGGACATCACTCACTGTACTCCGCATCATTGAAGATGATGATAATGATGATGATGATGACGATGATGATGGTGATGGGCGTCACTCACCGTACTCCGCATTGTTGAAGATGATGATGATGATGATGATGATGATGATGGTGATGGGCGTCACTCACCGTAGTCCGCGTCGTAGAAGATAATGAACTTGCGCCAGTGCAGGTCAGACAGGAGTGTAAGCAGGACGTTATCGAGGCGTACAGGCGGACGGACAGAAAGTGTGTACATCTCTGTGTCTGGTCTGGTGTTGAACACACACTCTGCTCTCGGAGCTCCGTTCCCTCCACGCTGCACAAACAGGTGAGGGATGTGCATGGCGTCTGTGAGCGACTGTAGAGCTCGAGCTGCAGCACAGCCTGTCGAAGACACCAACGCCAGGATTCCCTGATTCATCAGCTCACAAGCTGTAGGCACACACACACACACACACACACACACACACACACACACACACGTGAATAGGATAGAAAAAACCTTGCTTGGAAAAATCCTATATAACGCTTTAAAGTCCAGCTTCATTTTTTTTTCTGCTGTTAGTCTTTTTTTTACATCTCACTCAACTGAAGGTTGCATTTTTTTCTACACTTTACGATATTTGTTGTTAACATGCACGTTTAACTGCAATAAAAAAAACCCAACTGTCATTCTTTTAGCCTGAAATTTGATGAATTCCTAAAGTGTCCCAAAATACACAAAAATAGAAATATTTAAAACTTTTGTTGAGTTGCTACAGTTTATTGTACATTGAGGCTGTTTCGGTCAGATTTAATTTATTATCTATACAAATTAATATTAGATTTATCATTGGGGGTTAAATCTAGGAAAACGGTTAAAATCTTGAAAATGTACATGCTTTGTATGTGTGTATTTTTTAATGAAAGTACAAAATGGCCAGCTTGTGATGTACGTTCCAGTTATGCTTGCAGGTATATTAGGATGTTTTTTTTGCCCTTTTTACTTTCAATAAAATATAATAAAATCATTATGACATCTCATTGTGTGAAAGAAGATGTTTTTTTTTTTTTTGATCTAAAAGCGAGTGGTGTAAAACCTAAAAAATACTCTTTCCCAGCTCTCTGAAACATTAAGGATTAATCATCCATTTATTAATGTCAGATAGACAGTTTATACATTTTATAAAGATCTGTAGTTCAGAATTTGCTATAAACATTTGTTATAAGGGTATTCTTGGTCCGGATCAAAATAGTAAATGTTATATTATATTATAATATATATATTATTTATAACTTGTTCAGATTCACTGCCATGACCAAGCTGTTTTGTTCATGTTGATCTTGTTTCTGTTTCTTGTTTCTTTTTCCTGCCTTGCCCTGTTTATCGCTGTTTGCTGATCGACCGAGCACAGCCAGTTTCCCTTTTCTCATGTTTGCCTGCTGAGTTTCGGATTGTTTTCCGGTTTATTATAATAAACAGTTTTATCCCGCATTCCCCTCCGCTTCTGTTAGAATATGTGCATTGCATTACATGGCAACCCTTTGTATGAAATCAACATCACGTTTGCAGTCATGCTCACGTTCATGAAAACAGCTCGCTTGTGTACACTATATTGTGTAATTACACCAGTTGTTATAATACACAAAAACGTCTCATACGTCCAGTGGAATGAAGTGAATGTAATTCGGTTCCGTATTTAAGTAGTTTTATTGTAACTTCACTACATTTCAAAGTCAAATTAATTATGAGGATAAAAACGTCACCAATCAGAGTTTTACACGTGTTCTTAACGGCGCTTGGTGCATCTACTGATCACCAACATACTGTTCAGCATCAGTTCAACATCAAGCAGAACATTTAGAGAGGAATAAATGATGAAGAAACTCCAGACTCCAGACCTTATTTGCATAATTTTTTTCAATAGTAGAAAAGAAGGTTTTGGGTTCATGATCATTGTAATAGAAATCAATCAGTGTTTGAGTCATTAATATCATTCTATTAATAGATCAGTGTGCTGAGAGTCACATTCGAGTCTTTTCACATAATCTGAGGTGATTAAGTAAAGAGTCTTGTGATAAAAATGATAATATGAACATTATAGTTATAATAAATCACTACTTTGGAGACTGAAGTACATTTGAAGGCAAAAACTTTTGTACTTTTACTCAAGTGAAAGTTTAAAAGGACGCTTTTACTGTTACTGAGTGAATCTTCTTTAACTCTAATACTTCGTCCACCACTGAATACGTGTACTTTTTACAGTCATATCTTGAATTTTGTGACTATTTGTATTTATTTCCATCGTATTTTTGACACAATCTTCCATTCGATTCTGACTCGACACAGCAGTAACAAAGGAAATAAGTTACTGATCGCTTTCGAAACAGGTTTTATTCCAATCACATTAACGAAAAAATCGGACAATGGTTGAGGGTTAAGGGCCTTACTCAGAGGCCCGGCAGTGATAGTGCTGACATTTAAACCCATGACCTTCCAAACCAGAAGTGCAACTTCCTCACTTCCTCAACTTTACTGAAATAAATTCCTGAGTCCTGAAACCAAGACAAGACCTAATCCAAATAAGGTCAAGACCAAGACAAGACTGAGACCTAGCTAGCACAGTGAGGTGGTAGCTCAGTGGTTACTGATCAGAAGGTTGTGGGGTCAAGCCCCAGTATTGCCAAGCTGCCACTCTTGAGCAAAGCCCTCAACCCTCTGTGCTCCAGGGATGCTGTGTTACGGCTGACCCTGAGCTCTGACCCCAGCATCCAAACATCACTGGGATATGTGGAAATTTCACTGTGCTGTATTGTAGATGTGACAAGTAAAAAGCACAACACC
Organism: Silurus glanis; assembly: GCA_014706435.1. Classification (NCBI taxonomy): domain Eukaryota; kingdom Metazoa; phylum Chordata; class Actinopteri; order Siluriformes; family Siluridae; genus Silurus; species Silurus glanis. The sequence continues at coordinate 171,025 of JAAIIK010000275.1, forward strand.
ACAACACGAAGCTTTATTGCATGACTCCGCCCCATTATCTTCCTATTGAAGCGGTAAAACTCATATATAAACTAAATGAATGACACGTTTGCATGTTTCTTTTGCTCATAATCAGCTTTACCAGTTTGTTCCTATCATTTAAGACCTGGTTCCAGTTTGGTTTGTTTAGTAGGAGGCGTGTTCATCCAGTAGTTCCAACCAATCGCCTGCTCCTTCACAGCTTGTGTTCCATAATGGGAAATATGACACGTGAAATTAAATCTCTCGATGTACAGAGTCTGTCTTAAGCAACATTACACGCATGTTCATACTCAAAACGGAAGAAAGGAAGTGCAGGTGTGAACATTTGTAGTCGGTACATCTTAACAAAAAGTCACGAATGGCAGCTTTTCCCCATAAAAGTGCCTGATGTTTAACATAAAACCCATAAAAACCAGGTTTCACCTCAGACATCTGCTAAGTTAAAGGACTTCATCAGTAGGGTACAGCAGGACCACATGCGATTCCTCTCGGGGTTTGTCAGGTTCACAAGGTTTAGAGAAGATAATTATGAAAATGACTTGATGTGGACTTTAAATGGAATAAAAATCACAGAGAGAATTATAAGATGTTAAAGGTCATGATGGATTCGGTGGTCTCATCCTCTGGAGCTCTGAAGGATGGCAGGACCGCGATTCTCAGCAGCAATTTTCAAAAATAAAACCTTTAAAATGCAGTAAAGCGTCCTGGACTCCATGAGTTCAGCCATTTTTTTTTTAGATACGACGTGACGAGAAAGATAAAAGGAGAGAAGTGAGAGAAGAAGAGAGGGAAAGCCTGGAGTGTGTTGCTGTTCGAGAAAAGAAAGAGAGAGAGCTAGAGAAAGCACTCTAATATTTTTTTTCAATGAAACATTATTTTCCATTTCGTACAAAAAAAAGATTTTTGTTTTTTATTAATAATGCGGTACTGTCGAAGACTTATGTTTTCTAATATGTCATCATTCCTATAGTAACAGTAAACAGGATCATATACTCGGATTCTGTTTGTCGACTTCAGTTCAGCTTTCAGTACAGTAATTCCAGGAATTCTCCACTCCAAACTCCTAAAGCTCACTATACCCCCTGCCATCTGTCAGGCAGGAAGCAACAGGTGGGACTGGGAGGTATAACCTCCAGTATTCGGACAGTCAGCACTGGTGCTCCTCAGGGATGTGTCCTCTCCCCACTGCTATTCTCACTCTACATTAACGACTGCACCTCAAGTGACCCAACTGTTAAACTACTGAATTTTGCATATGATACTACGTTCATCCGACTCATCCAAGATGGCGATGAGTCTGCATATGAGCAGAAGGTGAAGCAGCTGGTGCTATGGTGCAGTCAGAACAACCTAGAGCTAAACACACTCAAAACTGTGGAGATGACAGTGGACTTTAGGAAATACCCCTCAACACTACTCCCCCTCACGATATCCAACAGCCCTGTGTCATCCGTGGAGAACTTCAAGTTCAAGTTTTGTCTTGTATAGTCCACGCTAAATGTGTAGTTTTATTTATGTCTGTACTTTTGAGAGTCACAAACAGCTGGAACCAAAATCCTTATGTGTGTCAACACAATTGGCCAATAAACCTGATTCTGATTTGCTTTTTATTTGTAGAACAAGTTCATTCCTAATGATGGAGCCAGTGGCGACTGTGGCAAGAAAAAAACTCCTTGAGATGGCATGACAAAGAAACCTTGAGAGGAACCTCATACTCATCCTCAACACTGAAAGTTCATTCATTACAGTTCCATCATTGTTGAGGTGTTCAGTGATGGGCTCATGAATGCAGAACTGTTCATGCAAACACAATGTTGATATTAATTCCAGTCCAAATTCATCCTCGAAGTTCTTAATCTGCTCAGAAACTTACTGGATCTTATACCACAGCATCCAAAAGCGTCCTATACGATCGTGTGCCCTTAACTTTGTAGACCTCAAAGACATCATATGGCTTGAAAAGTCAGGTTTCGTGATACTTTTACGTTTATATAAACGTTTACATGGTGTGGTTTTCTGTAAGGAGATGATTCTTTAGATGAATGAAAGGCGTCTCCAGTGTAAGCGTTTGATGGCTTTGTGGACGTTCTACAGCGTTACATGTTAAAGGTCAAAAAGTATAATGTAATAAATGATAATCAGTAGTTGTTGAACGATTTCCATGAGGAATAAAAGTAATAAAACACTTTGAGACGCTCGATTACAAAATATTTTTATCCACCAAACATCTGGCTTTTTATACACAGATGTTGGGGGATGTGGATACGGGGCGTCTCTCAGAAGGATACGCTCCGGATTAATGTTGAATAAAGGATTCCTCCTGCTCCGATAATGTGCAGCTGCACTCAGAGCAATCAAGCTGTCCATGGTTGTGTGCGAGGTGATAAATAACAGAATCAAGCGGAAGATCGATGTTAGCGTAAGCAGAAAGTTAAAGAGATTCTGACAGCGAAGCCCGCTTCAGCCCGAGGTGAGAGGAAAATGAATACACTCGAGGAAATTCTGAAATAAAGCACATAAAAAAGCCTGCTGTTCGCACATGATTTATTGTGAGATATTGTTTTTTTTTTTGGTGGTGGTGGTGGTGGTGGTGGTGGTGGTGTGTGTGTGTGGGGGGGGTGTGTTAATAATAATAATAACAATAAAATAAAACTCCACAGCGTGTCTTTTTTCCTCTATTTATGTGCGCGTGTCTGGTGCACGCTCTCAAGCTCTCGAGGGGCCTTACACAGAGCGATTTTATCAGGAGAACATCTGCGTTCAGAGGAGGAATAAATAGATATTAGACCGCGACTCGATCAGTAAGCTTTCAAATAAAAGTGGAAGCGAACGAATGAAAGAAAAGCAAGCGAGCGAAACTGAAATTACCCCGATGTCAAGCTGCAGCTTAATATCACGCGGAATCGCACAACCTCAGACATCAAGAATGCCGAGGTTCGGCTCTGACTCACGTCTGTCTGTCACAAGAGATAAAATGATCAGTTCCACACACAGACGAGATCCGGCGTGAACATTCAAACACCACGGGGATAAACAGCGCACGCTACGGCTTCATTCTGCCAGGCTTTCCTTCACCATCAGGGAGTCTAACCTTTATACAACACCAGAAATCACTGATAACACACACACACACACACACACACACACACACACACACACAAGACAAACCAACACCACACTGCCCTGATTCGAAAAGGTTCAAGATAAATACACTGTATGACAAAAGTATTTGGACACCTGACTCCTCCAGCCGAAGGTTTGAACCACACAATTGTATCCGACTTCTTTGGATGTGCCGGCATTACATTTTCCTTTCACTTGAACTAGACCCAAGCTCCATGAAGATCTGCCTTCATGGGTTGGAGTGGAAGATCTCCTGCTATAGAGCTCTAGAACACCTTTGGGATGAATGTGAACGCTGACTGCACCCCAGGAACCTCCTCTCCTTCTCATCTACATCGAACACCCTTGTAACACTGAATGAACACAAATCTTCCCAAAACCTAGTGGAACATCTTGACAGAAGAGTGGAGATTATTATAACAGCAAACGGGGAAATGTATGGAAGTGGTAGCTCAGTGGGTAAAATGTTGGACCTCTGATCAGAAGGTTGTGAGTTCAATCCCACCACCACTAAGGTGCCGTTGCTTGGCCCTTGAGAAAGACCTTTAACCGTCAAGATAATTGTAAGTTGCTCTGGATCAGATCATTTGCCATATGTTGTAAATATGGAATGAGATGTTCAAAACACACAAATGAATCGTTATATGTATATATGAGATGTTACATAAACAATTAAGGAGGTCTCCAGTTCTTTATAACGCTACTATTGTTTTAACCAGTGTTTATCCAGGAGCACTAAAGTATGCACTACTTTCTTTGTGAGTGTTTAATGTTCCTCAGTGCACAAGCAGCATGCTAGGATGAGAACATTGTCCATCACATAGTTTCTTGTGATGTACAATACGTGTACCATTAAAACCCTAATATATATATATATATACACACACACATGTTTATGTGGAACTTCTACTCTCTCAGTCTCTATGAATGAGGTGTTGCAATTAAAACAATCATACATCCGTGTACACAAGTGCTAAAGTCAGAGGGGGTGTTATTAATGAAATAATAAAAAAAAAAAGGAATCGACACAATCTGGCCAATCAGAATCCAGAATGAGGAAGTGCAGTCGCATAATTTAGTTTTGTATATTTTTTTCCATCATCATGGCCACTTCCTGTCAGTTATATGCAGTACGATTAATTACAAAGTTACAGACTGTACAAAGTTGCTTTATTGATTTCATGCTTGTAAATCGGACAGAAGATTGATTTTTCTCTCTGCCGCTTCGTGGAGCGCACGCCGGGTGATTGACGGCTGGTCTATGAGATAAGCCACGCCCCTTCGCTCACAGCAAGTGGAGTGAGTCGAGACAGTCGGAGGACTACGTCGGTTTTCTGACGTTTGAAAATTTTTCCAGGCGCTGTGTGTGTGTGTGTGTGTGTGTGTGTGTGTGTGTGTGTGTG
>JAAIIK010000276.1:0-14280 GCA_014706435.1 Silurus glanis
TCTCTCTCTCTCTCTCTCTCTCTCTCTCTCTCTCTCTCTCTCTCTCTTTCTCTCTCCCTCAGCCTCATCTCTGGTGTCCTCTATCCAGTTACCTCAAGAGGAACACTTCTTCTCCTGCATGAGTGAACAGGGGTCCGTGTGCCTTGGGGGAATTCGCATTTCCAATTTCATGCTGTATTAATGAAACGTGCCAGTCACTTCACCGTAACACTGTGCTGAAAGTGAAAATAGCTGGGAAGCTACTGTAGTTAAATAAGCAATATGGTTTATATTGACTGGAGCTTCACACATGTTTTAACTGTCAATTGGTTTGCACACTGTGAGTTCATATTTAATTACTGACATGTACTTATTGTTTTGAAATATTATCCATTCCCATATTAAAGCCTAATGTATTTATACAGTCTATTTTTAAAGTACCATTTAAATATTATAAAATTAGTCTTGTATTTTATTCCCGTGGGCTCACCACCTGCAGGAGGGACCGTAAGGGACCGGTGCTGAGAGGATTGGGCAGCAGTCTAAGGCGGGGGCCTTGACAACCCGATCCCTGGACACTGAGAAGTGTCTAGGGAATCTGCTTAGACTGCTGCCCCCGCGACCCGAATTACGGATAAGCGGTAGAAGATGAATGAATGAATAGTCTTGTATTTTATTCATTAAAATAATAACAAGTGGCTGTTTCATTTGTTTAATGTTAAAACTCTTATTTAAAAATATGAACCATTAGCTGTTTACCTGCTAATTTGTTACTTCGGTTTATTTTTATTGTGTTTATCACTTATTTTTTTATTCTAATTGCATTTTTAATACCTTTTTATTCTTACAGTTTTTCTATTATGTTTTCAATTATTCTTAAACATTTACTTTCTCGATTTTCTATTACAAATTTTCTATTTGCTTTTTTTTATTACCTTGTTTGCATTTTAATGTATAAAATGTCATCTATAAAATCAGCTTCTTGTTAAGCACAACAGTGGCTGTTTGGAGTATCATCTGTGATCGTTTGCTTACTGTATATGCACATTTACATATGTATAAGTTGTGTGTGTCTGCTCACAGCACTATTTAAGGCCAAACTTTGTTTCCGATTGCGAATGGGAAAAGCCGTTTATCTCAGAGGGCAGAAATTTAAAAGTGTGCATGAGCAGGTTGTCGGAAACTATGAATAATGGCAGAGAGGCTGAGGGGTACTGAGAGCGAGCAGGACTAGCCTGTTTTATAGAGCGCATTGTGGCTAGGAACCTGCTGAAAAAAGGCCTCAGACGAAAGCACTCTAATCACCACAAACACCCTCAGCACACTGGTAAAAGATCCTGTACACTGCCTATGATTCCCATGTACACTCCCTTCATAAATATAGTCGTTTTCTGGTAGCTATTTAAATGGGTTTAAATTGTTATATCCATCACTGCCTGTAAAAAGCAGGTATGTGTTCAGTGTTATAAATGACGGTGTTTCGACCCGGATGATGAATACATAAGAGTGAATAATGGCGACTTATGGAGACAAATCAACTTAAGTGATTAATGCTCCTTGGAAAAATCCATAGCCTGGGACATTTTGAATTCATGTATTTGTTGGAAAGTGGTTTCAGCAACTGGAGAGGGAAAAATACTACTCTGTTTTGGCTTTAAATAAAACAAGAGCTTTCACTTAGTGTGTATGTGTAGATATAATGTTGACATGATGCACCTTGCAAGCTTAACTGTCCAGTCACCTCACAGTTAAACACTCAAGTAAAAGTACAAAATAACGACACTGGCCAGACTCAAATCTTTTTATGAGCAATCTGAGGACAGAATACCAAGGCTGAAATGTTTGCCAGCGACTTTTTGACCAGGAAGCAAACGTTTCATGATCATATACTAGTTACTTTCCATTATACTTTATCCTTAAAGTCAAGTCAAGTCAAGTTTATTTCTATAGCGCTTTTCACAACAGACATTGTCTCAAAGCAGCTTTACAGAAATCAACAGTGAAGGTGAATGGTGTGCATTTATCCCTGATGAGCAAGCCATGGCGACTGTAGCAAGGAAAAACTCCCTTAGATGTTATGAGGAAGAAACCTTGAGAGGAACCAGACTTAAAAGTGGAACCCATCCTCATTTGGGTGACATCAAGAGTTTGATCATAAATCTTTCAACAATACAGAACACTGGAGAGTGAGAACTAACATGAGTACTGGAGTATAAGATTTTAAGTAAATGTTCTTTCTACAGTCTTTGGTATAAATGTAGGAGCTACTGAGCTCAACATTTGTGATCATCACAGATCCAGCAACAGCTTCTCCATGCCAGAGCCTTTAAACACTCCAGGAGGTCCAATGTCAAACTCCACACATGTAGTGGGATCCAATTGGCACTGGTACGTCTCTAGATGGTTCAGGATGTTTGCGAGTTCGGCATCTACTTCTTTAAAGTCCATAATCCTCACGAGGTGGGACACGACTGGAGCTGGCCAAACCTCAGGAAGCCTCGGGATGGGTAGAGAAAGAGAAGCAGTGGAGAGCAATTAGCGTAGCTGCTGTTCATGATATTAACAGCACAAGTTGATAATGTGCATGTGATCAGATGTTCTGGAGCACAAGGTTATGATGTGAGACGTGTTATGTGAAGGCTTTGCTAAAAAGATATGTTTTTAATCTGCACTTAAACTGAGAGAGTGTGTCTGAGCCCCGAACACTGTCAGGAAGAGTATTCCAAAGTTTGGGAGCTAAATGTGAAAATGCTCTACTGCCTTTTGTGGACTTTGCTATTCTAGGAACTACTAGAAGCCCAGAGTTTTGAGATCTCAGGGAGCGTGACGGATTGTAGCGTGTTAGAAGACTGGAGAGATACATGGGAGCCAGACCATTTAGTGCTTTATAAGTGAGTAGCAGTAGTTTGAAGTCTATTCGAAACTTAACAGGAAGCCAGTGCAGGGACGATAAGATTGGGGTTATATGGTCATATTTTCTTGACCTAGTAAGAACTCTTGCTGCCGCATTCTGAACTAACTGAAGCTTGTTTATTAATGATGCAGGACATCCACCTAGTAATGCATTACAGTAGTCTATTCTGGCGGTCATGAACGCATGGACGAGCTTCTCTGCTTCGGATATAGACAACATATTTCTTAGCTTAGAAATATTTCTAAGGTGAAAGAAGGCTGTTTTTGTAACCTGGTTGATATGATTTTTAAAAGATAAGTTGCTGTCTAAAATAACTCCCAGGTCTTTTACCGTTGAGCTAGTGGTTACAGAACATCTGTCTAAATGCAGGTTGAGATGCTGGAGCTTCTGTATACTAGTTGTTGGGCCGATGAGCAAAATCTCCGTCTTATCAGAATTTAAAAGTAGAAAGTTATGGGTCATCCAATCTCTTATTTCCTTAACACACTCAGTTATCCGAGTTAATTGACCTGTATCGCCTGGTTTAGATGAGATATATAGCTGGGTATCATCAGCATAACAATGGAAGCTAATTCCATGCCTTCTAATAATATTTCCTAAGGGAACCATGTATATTGTGAAGAGCAGGGGTCCTAGAACTGAACCCTGTGGCACGCCATAATTCACTAGCATTAGCCTGGATAGCTCTCCATTTAAATCTACGAAATGGTAACGATCGGACAGGTAGGATTTAAACCAGCTTAATGCCTGTCCCTGAATGCCGATGTAATTCTGTAAGCGATCTAGGAGAAGATCATGATCTATAGTGTCGAACGCAGCACTAAGATCTAGTAAAACTAACAGAGAGATGAAGCCTTGGTCTGAAGCTAAAAACAGGTCATTAGTGATTTTAACTAGGGCAGTTTCTGTGCTATGATGGGGCCTAAAACCTGACTGAATCTCTTCAAAGATATTGTTCTCTTGTAAGTGGGAACATAACTGGGCAGCGACAATCTTTTCTAAAATCTTAGACATAAATGGGAGATTTGAAATGGGTCTGTAATTCGATAGCGTGTTTGGATCCAGATTAGGTTTTTTAATGAGGGGCTTAATAACTGCTAGCTTGAGGGATTTAGGGACATGACCTAAAGATAGTGAGGAGTTAATAATATTCAGAAGAGGCTCACCAGCTGTATATAACACTTCCTTCAGTAGATTTGTTGGAATAGGATCTAACTGACATGTTGTTGATTTAGCTTTGATAATATCATACAGCTCTTCCTGTCCTATACATGTAAAACAGTGTAGTTGTGGAGTTGAAGGTGACACTGTGTCAGGAGATGGTCTCAGAGGTTGAACTGCCACAATTGTTTTTCTAATGTTATCTATTTTTTCAGTGAAGAAATTCATAAAGTCCTCACTACTAAACTGTGATGGAACACATTTTTCAGATCCCTGATTTGTAGTTAACTCAGCTACTGTAGTAAAAAGGAACCTGGGATTGTTTTTCGAAGGCCGGTGGTGGCAGGGGAGACGTCCTCGACCGGGGCTTGGCTTGTCTCTTCCGCCGCTGCCGCTGTAGTTGTAGGTGCGCTGGGCCTGGGCAGAGAAGCACGCGGAGTTGATGTGCTGGGAGCCTTAGGTTCAACCTGGGAATTTACCTGGGACGAGTGCGCGTCCGCCCGGGATGTTTCCAGCGCCGCTTTCCGCTCTCGCAGCCGGGCATGCTTTGCATGCAGCTCGCGAATTTGTTTCTCCAAAGCCTCCAACTTCAACTCCAGAGTTTGCAACTCGAACGAGTCCTCACCTGTGCTTGAATGCAGACACACAACCGGCATAGTGCTTATAATCGTGAACAGAGTTAGTATACAGAGATATGAGTGAGAGGCAATGAATATAGTAAACAATAGTGATACTCGAGTTTATAAACTACAGGCACAAGTCAGGAAGACAAAAACAATTTAGGATTATTAAAAGAGGAAAAAGGATAGGTAAATAGTAACGTTTGTTTGAAAACGCCGAGAGAAATACAAACACGGAACTCGCGGCAAACAAGTCAAACACAGGAAGCTACGTCCAAACACAGGAAGCTAGCTTTATAGGTGTCTATAAAGAGGAAGAGAGACAGAAGCTTAATTGTTCTGATAAACATCTCACTGGTCTTCATTTTGGTTGATCCTATTTAGCAACTAATGGAGATGAAACCCAGATGTCAAACCAAGAGAACAAATTTGGATTGTTATTGAACTGATCTACAGGATGCATCATAATGTAAATATGAAGAAATGAAAGCAGAAATTCTGATTGACTTGTAGTCGTTGTTTAATTTGAAACAAATCTTTTTATTGTATAAACATTAGAAATGGATGATACATTTGGAGGTATAAACAGCACCATATTAAGTAACTGCACTCAGCTATGGATTGCAAAAGCTCTAATTAACTATTTATTTATGCTGATTTTAAGAGGTTCCCTGGTGGTCTAGTGGTTAGGATGCGGCGCTCTCACCGCTGCGGCCCGGGTTCGATCCCCGGTCAGGAAACCAACCCCAGCCACTTTCAGTGCCGGTCCCAAGCCCGGATAAATTGGGGAGGGTTGCGTTAGGAAGGGCATCCAGCGTAAAAACATTTTTTTTTTCCCCATTGTACCGTATTGCATTGAAACCCACATACGAGTTTTCAACACAGCAAAAGTTTGTGCTTCTCGGTTTCTTACTAATGCAACAAGCTGCTCATTATCTCCGAGAGAGAAGGAACATGAGGAATGAGGGAATACCTTGTTTTTCCTGAACATTATCAGATAAAACAGATAAAAATTTTTTTCAATTTCCATAATGACTGAGAGATTTGTAATCGTTGGTAATTTTTCGGATTCATTTTACGTTTGGTAACTGAGACTCCGCCCCAACATTGATTACTTTATTACAAGATGTAATACATAACTAGAAGTATATAAATATAACTGTATAAATTGAGAGGTTAAGGTGGTTATCTGGGCCCCACAGGACTCACTTGTGCGAGTTTTCGCTGTTCTTCGCAGAATCACACCTTAATAAACCATAATAAACGTTCAGTTTGCGAGTGAGTTCGCGCCGTAAAACGCTGGAATGATGGAACTCAATCTCAATCGACTCTTTTAAGGAAAATTAACCCCTGAACATCATATCGTTCGACTTATTGGAAGCTTAAAAACGAAATATCTGAAGCTTGTAGAGTTAGAGGAATGAATACTTCAGCGTGCACCCACAGTGACCAATTACACTTCCTGTCATAAAATAGAACGTTTCATCGCCTTAGGATCTCATTTGAAGCTTGTTGAAGAAACCTTTGATGGAGGTGACACTTTCATTCACATCTATTTTTCTGAGCTAGTTAAATTCACGCTAGCAACTCTGCAACCCTTGCTAACAGTACAGCTAATGCCTAATGCTTCTGCTAATCACCAACAATGTACACCATATCACAGATAAACACTCACACAATAGCACAGATGCTTATAAAGTAGCATCCACGGTGCTACTCATCCCTGTGGCAAACTGTTACTGTAGAAACAATGATATATTATTATCAGGCTGCAATCACACTGTTCTTTCCGCAGGCAATGTCTTCTGAGACCCGCTGCAAATTCGGCAGCTTTACACAGCGACACGAACGCAAACCAGTTTTTAAAGGTTTATTTTCTGTAGCTGTGTCATGTAAAATGGAACGATGAGACACATCATGGCATCAGCACTTCTTACTTTTGCAGGCCAAAGGTCATCAAGCTTTATAGAGATTATATTACTACTGATTATAGAGTACTGATCTGTGCTACAGTGTCATTGTTGTTGCACTAAAAGTTGTTTGCATAAGCGCTTTGCGAAATGTTGTGTGTAATGTCTTGTGTAATGTCATGTGTGTTTTGTTGTTTCATGCGGAACCTTGATCCTGGAAGATAATTTTTTCATGTCACTGTATACGAATGCATTATTTAATGTTGCGCCGTTAAAAGTTGCATCTCAAAGCACTTTCCAAGCATAAAAATTGGAAATAAAATAAAAAAATAAAATTATAATAATAAAAAATAAAATAAATCAATAAAATAAACATCACAGATGCATCACACAAATAAAAAAATATTTTTAAATTTAAATAAAATTTTATTTTATGTAAAATAATTTTGGGATCCGATCACCCATAGAGCATAAACAGTTAGAAGGAACGACTAAAAGTCCAGAATCAGAACTTGGAGTGTAGATGGTCAAAAGTTGTAACAAGTAATGAGGTGCCATATACAGTAAGTCAGCATAAGAATTTCAAAATCAAAACTGGAGAAATATGTTCACCAGACCTGGTCTTGGTCAGAAGCTTAGCAGCTGAATTTTGAACAACCTGCAACTTGTTTAAGGTCGATTTTAAAATACTAACAGCATTACAGTAAGTCAAAGTTCTTAGAAAATACGAAAATATTTTGCATTTCCGAAGTGCGAGTTCGGTGAACTCTGACCTATGAGTTTGTATGATTCGATAAAAGATTGACCTCTTCAGAAAATCAAGAGGAAGCACCAGCTGTAGCATTGTGTTACACCATCATCCCATTCTATACAAAATGTAAAATCAAAAGGAACGTTGCCTTGTTTACATATAGTAACATGTCATTTCATATTTTTACATATAGTAACATGATCTTTCCTACAATTATGTGATTCTTCTCCAAACTGTTACCACAAAGCTGGAGATACACAATTGTACAGGACGTCTTTGGATGCGGCACAAAGCCAGCTCCATGAAGATCTTCTATACATGGTTTGGAGAGGAAGATCTCCTGCTCTAGAGCTCTGATCTCATCCCTACTGAACACCTTGGGATGAATGTGAACGCTGACGGCACCCCAGATCTCCTCACTTCACTTGCATCAGTACCTGACTTCACTAACACCCTTATGGCTGATGAACACAAATATCCATAAGCACACTCCAAAATCTAGTGGAACATCTTCCCAGAAGAGTGGAGGGAATTATAAGAGCAAACTGGGACTAAATGTGGAATGCGATGCTCAAAAAGCACATACTTATGTCCAGGTGTCCGCACATTTTTGGCAGTATGCCGTATCTGGTTGCTCTTCTTATTGGTCTCTGAAGAAACTTCTAGCACATTCTCAGCTCCATTTCTGTCAATCAACACCGTCTGACCAATCCAGATTCACGTCTGTGCTAATGCTGGGTAAATCTCCACAGATTGAAGTGTGTGTAAGTGTGTGTGTGTGTGTGTGTGTGTGTGTGTGTGTGCGTGATGGAGCTGCGAGTCTGAGAAAACATCTGCTGCTGAGATCGGATTTAATCAAAGTTCTTCATCCATACACTATTCATTTCTTCTTCTCTTTTCTTTTTTTTAACAGCTGACTTGCAGAGCAGATTTGTATATTCCACTCTGTGGAATCTGTCTATGTGTGTGTGTGTGTGGTATATGTACAGAATTTAGATTTTCCCAACCAGGACTTTCAGAGATGATGCACCTTCTAAAAGATCTGACGTTTTTACAGCTCAATATAGAAACGTTTTTCACCATGTAGAACATCTATAAGAGGTTATATTTTTATTATATGTCCATCTAAACATATAAACTCATGCAGATGTCAAAGTTTGTATGCATTTTTCCATTTTTGTCTCGAAAAGTTTTTTTCCAATTTGTGTTTATTTTAGATTTGAGAAGTTCACTGATTCAAAATAAATAATGCAACTAGCCTGTTCCGGGTGAAGAACTCAGGGGAGCAGATGTTAAAATGAACTAGATCGATAAAAACAAGCTGAGGCAACAGATTATTGTCTGTGGTTTTGAGTTTAGTGATAAAAGAGACTTTCGAACTCAATCGTCTTTCTCTGATGAGTTTATGTGTGTATGGAGCCAGTACTGCTGGCTGAATTACTAAAACGCTGAACTGATTAGTGTATGTGTAACAAGGTTTGGAAGCTAAGCTAAACTTCGTAGCTGCTCTAGTTTCTCATAAGAGCAAAAACTAATTATGGGTGGGCCACCAAGACCACCAAACACCAAAAATACTCCATTTCCTTTATTGCTGAAGCTCCCAGTGGAGGAACAAGGTCATAAATATTTTTATCTGCATACCAAGATTATGAACAACCAAACAAGAACACCACAATCCCAGCAAGCTACATATTTTTATCGATTAGTGATAATCTTTCTGTAAAAGACTTAGATGACACTGTCAAAGTTAATGGAAGCAACAGTCTTCACACTGGAACTTCACCCATCATCTCCACAAACGAAAAAGGTGAGGCAGGTCCACAGCTCTACCAAGTTCATGCACATCAAGATTTCGTCCCCGGTTGTCAGACCTTCTATAGCGAGTTCTACTGCCAGGTTTTAAGGCGTCTGAGGGAGGAAATTTGTAGAAAGCTACCAGATCTGTGGATCGCTAGTCTCAAGACTATCTGATAACCACCTCGTAACTGCACCTGAACCCTGAATTCGGTTATAATTAAACTGAATGGTAACGAAAATGACCTCAAATTGAATTAATGTTAAGACGTTTAAAGTCCATTTCCATCACCAGAATCACACATCAGAACAATTCAGTGTTATTTATATAACACTTTCCACAGTGGACATTGTCTCAAAGCAGAAATAAACAAGAAAAATTTGATACATTTGTCCCTATAGGTTTATCCCTCTTGAGAGAGTCAGAGATAATGGTGGTGAGGAAAAAACTCCTCTATGACGAAGAAACTGAGAGAAACCAGACTCAAGAAGACCCTCTCCTCATTCTCTTCACCAAATATCCTCTCATAATAGTTCGGACATTGTTGAGGTTATCAACTGTTCACTGATGGAGACTTGATTCCAATTGCAGACCCAAACTGTTTATATGAATTACAGTTCAAATCCATCATCATGGTTCTTGAAGTTAACCCTCCACAGTAACCTCATGGATCTTCAGGCTTTTCAAGTAAAACCATTCTTAGCTGCAGTGTGTGGTTTCAAAACGGAATAGAACTCCATCCAGAATTAGGGAATCAAGATGGATCAGGCAGAACCAGAGAGAAGCTTTAAACGCTCTACATTCGTGTCTTGGTGTTTGTGTAGATCTTCCCTGGTTACATGAGTGAGTGATCCTGCAAATTTTTCCCACTAACAACTTTTCCGACCTAAAATTCCCGATTTCTTTTATGCGTTATGATTTGGCAGCGGTTCAACTCATCACCTTCATCGGCTTTAATTGCTTGCACACTTTGTGCCCCATCATCAGAGTGTATGTTTTAGAATACGGAGCAATGACAGAACTGTGCTTGAACGTCAGACGTTCCAAAGTTTGTTTCCGCTTTTCACTTTTCATCCGATAGTCATAAACCATGTTCACCTGGAGATACAACACTTTTAATGAGCACAGAGAAGTTTGCACCAAACTCATGAAAAACCCTCCAGCTTCACTTTACTCAGCGCTGCATTGTGACCAAATCTATAAGATGGTTTATCATCATCATCATATGGGAATCTAAAATACACTATTTGGGACTAAAATATTGGGACACTTGACTTTTCCACCCATATGTGATTCTTCCACAAACTGTTCTCACAAAGTTGGAGGCACACATTTAAATCAGATGTCTTGGGATTTCTCGGGTTTTGGGATGCAGTAGAATGAAAATTGTTCCTTTACTTGAATAACAGAATAACGGACCCCTGAAAAGAAATATAAGGACAAAGAAAAGGAGGACAAAAAAAAAACAGACGATCGGATTACCGCCGTGGTCCCGGCGCGAACCGAACCTCGGAGGGAGGATTCGCTCGGAAATATTCGCATATTTATGGTGAGTTGTTAATGAGGCTGATTCCCTGGGGAAAGAAACTGTTCCTGTGTCTGGCAGTTTTGGGAAACAGAGTTCTGTAGCACCGCCAGAAGAGAAGAGCTGAAAGATGTTGTGTGAAGGGTCAGTAGTGATTTTTTTCTGCCCGGCTTCTGGTTCTTTTTTGGTACAAGTCCTGGAGAGTGGGCAGAGGAGCACCATAGATTTTTTTGTTTTAACTGTTTGCTGCAGTCTGTTGGTGATGGATGAGCACAGAACAGATTCAATGACTGCAGTGTAAAACTGCATCAACAGCTCCTGTGGCAGACCAGACTTCCTTAATTGGTGTAGAAAGTACATCCTCTGCTGGGCCTTTTTGAGAATGGACTTTATGTTGACTCCCATTTCAGATCTTGGGAAATGGTTGTGCCCAGAAACTTGAAGGTCTCCACAGATGACACAGGGCTGATGGACATTGTGAGGGGGAGTAGTGATGAGGGGTGATGGGGAGGAAAAACATGGGCCTGTTTTAAGTTTCTTTTTAAATTGGTGTAAAAATTTTAATCTCCTCTTATAGTTTTTCTCCGTTGCTTTAGAGCATTTGTCAGTTTAGAAATGAAATTTCTCAAAACTA
The DNA here is from genome assembly GCA_014706435.1 of Silurus glanis. Taxonomy (NCBI): domain Eukaryota; kingdom Metazoa; phylum Chordata; class Actinopteri; order Siluriformes; family Siluridae; genus Silurus; species Silurus glanis. The sequence goes on from JAAIIK010000276.1 coordinate 11,290, forward strand.
CTTGTTCAGCCTCCACATCATTTATTCATTTGTGCTCATCATAAGAACATTTCTTGTTGCTTTGATCAAATTACGAATGCTTTTTGTACATCATTTATTCGATTGTGTACGAGTGTCTGCTGTTTCCCACATTATCAATTGTTTATGTTCATGTTGATCAAAATATATTATATTGGATTCACCTGAATAGTTTTAACCCCCAAAACATCTCAGCATCAGTTCATTATATAAGTCAGCGAATGCAAAAAGATTGAACCAGTTGTCAGAATCTGTTGTCTAAAATTTCTATTCAACTTTTTTTTTTTTTGTAAATGTGTTGAATTGATGAATTGTACAGATGAATGTTGAATGTCACTAATGAAGGCGAGTGAATGGCATCAGATCAACCAATAATCAACCAGTTCTCTAAAACAGGTCAAAGGTGAATTTGGTGAAGACTGAATACAGTCAGAACAAAACACAGAATTATAAATGAACAACTAAGAAACAAACAAACACTTGTACAGCACAGTAAAAGTGTGAATCCTGTTTGGTCTCCTGCACTCAATATAAATCAAAGATCCAATTAAATAAATGAATTTGTGCTGAAATTCATAGATGCCAAACAGAAGAAAGTCAAATTTTGTGCATTTTTCATCATTATTGTAACACAAATCATAGTTTATATCAAGAAATCCTGAAACTGTGCATCATACAACACGACTAAACATTTTGATGATTTTGTTTGTGAACAATGACAAAAGGACTTTTTTATTCTGATGGGAATGAGATGTTCATTGACACAAATACTCACTTTTGAAAGATGAACTGAGGATTTTGAGAAAAGTTTGAGCTTTTTCAAGAAATCCAATGTATTGTGATGTTTGTACAAATTGTTTTGAGAAATACACAGCCAACAACCTGTCTCTGAACGTCGACAAAACTAAAGAGATGGTTGTTGACTTCAGGAGAACAGAGTGACCATTCTCCACTGATCATCGAAGGATCCTCAGTGGAGATCGTCAAGAGCCCCAAATTCCTTGGTGTTCATCTGGCGGACAACCTCACCTGGTCACTTAACACCAGCTCCATCACCAAGAAAGCCCAGCAGCGTCTCTACTTCCTGAGAAGGCTGAGGAAAGCTCATCTCCCTCCCGGCATCCTGACCATGTTCTACAGAGGGACCATCGAGAGCATCTTGAGCAGCTGCATCACTGCCTGGTTTGGGAACTGCACCGTCTCAGATCGCAAGACCCTACAGAGGATAGTGAGGACAGCTGAGAAGATCATCGGAGTCTCTCTCCCCTCTATCATGGACATCTACACCACACGCTGCATCCGCAAAGCACACAGCATTGTGGATGACCACACACACCCGTCACACACACTCTTTACCCTCCTACCATCAGGGAAACGGTTCCGAAGCATTCGGGCCGTCACATCAAGACTGTGCAACAGTTTTTTCCCGCAAGCCATCAGGCTCCTCAACAAAGAACTGAACTGAACTCTCTCTCTCACACACACACACACACTTACACACAACTGTGTGACTGATCTGTACAAACCGGACTCAACACACATCATACACTTCGCACACCCAGGTTTCAATACCAATCACACTTTTCATTATCGTAAAATGTTTATATGCCGTCTGTTGATCTTCCGGGACTTGTTCTTTTGCACAACATTCTGTCGAATCCCTTGGTCACTGTTCACTTTATTTTGATTGCTGCTACTGCTGAATTGCACAAATTCTGTTTACATTGCACCTTATTCTGTCACGACAGGTTTTACTGGCGGAGCTATTTTTATATTTTGTGTATTGTGTGTTGTCTTGCACTGTCTTGTGTTGTCTTTTGCACTGTTTGCACCAGCTGCACACATGCACTTTATGTGGCGAGGATCTTAGTTCTCAGCCCTGTGTCTCTCTGTTCTGTGACTTTGTTTTATGTTGTCTTATGTAGCACCTGGGTTCAGGAGGAACGTTGTTTCATTTCACTGTGTACTGAATCAGCTATATATGGTTGAAATGACAATAAAAGCTTCTTGACTTGATATATAATTTTTTTTTTTTTTTTTAAACTGAAAGGATTGAGATTTTGTGTGATCTGCTGGTATGGAAATGCTTCCAAGGTTCAGAGGAGGTCACTGGGGAAGGTGGTAACAGCAGCAAGTAAACAGAGCATAGAGAGTGTATAGAAAGAGTTTAGTAAGGCTAACAACATTGACAATAATAAAAGGCATACTTTATCTAACATTATTTAATTGTTACCATTTGGCTGACGATATTGTGTTCCTAGAGGCTTGAAAAACAGGTCAAAATGATCTTTTGTACCCCAAGCAATTAAATACTTAAATTAATTTTCCTCTAGTGGGAACTAATGGTCAGTTAGACTGGTCATTTTAAATTGAATTATTAGCATTAAATTAAAATAAAATAAAATAAAGTTAAATTTACAAGTGCCAATTGTGAAGTGTTAAATGTTTGTGCGTGTATGCTGCAAATGTACTTTCCCAACAGGGAAAAATAAACTGATCTAAACTGACATTTCTTCAGAAAAAGAATTATTTTCCTTCCAGGTTAGGACCGGATATTAGATTGGATGTTAGATTGGATGTTAGACTGGAAATACGGTGCACTTGATCAAATTTACTACATTTTTTTGTGATTCCATGAATAGAGAAACTGAATAAATACGTTGTTTTTGCTTGTGTGCAGATTGGAAACAATCACACACCATTTTCATCGGGTTTTTCAGTTGAAATAAAACAATGAACACAACATACACAGACTGTATGTGTGAGTCTGTGGAAAGGGATCTATTTTCTTTTCGTTTCCTGTAGTGAACCCCAAAAAATCACCCTGTTCAACTTGGAGTTTTAGTTCCTGTAAAAGCTTCAGAGGTTTTTCTTCACATTGCCGTCTGTATCTGCTCCAGAGGTAGAAGCTAGGCAGTGTATTTTTCACACACACACACACACACACACACACACACACACACACACACACAC
>JAAIIK010000276.1:112502-130244 GCA_014706435.1 Silurus glanis
GAAATGTGGCAAAAGGTCGCAAGGTTCAAGGGGGCCGAATACTTTCGCAAGGCACTGTATACAGATAAATATGTTGAATGCAGAGATAGATTGAATATGTGAAGAAATAATGGATTGAGGAATGGATTGATGGGTGGATACATGATTTTAAGAAATATGAATAGAGATGAAAAATACTGGATGGGTGGTTGGATGGACTCTAAGGTGTTTAAAGAGTTTAAAGAGAGCAAAAGCCAAAAACAGCCTAAGCGACCTTGTCACAGAAGAGGGAGGGATGGGGGGGGGTGCAATCCAACAGCAGCAGCTGAGTGAAAGTGTGGTGTGAAAGTGAAACATTTGGTTTCAACTTTGGTTGATTAATTGAAAGGACAGGTAGTTCTTCGGAGTGGTAGTTGTAGTAGAGGAGTTGCAGGAGTTGAGTGGTGTGGAGTGGATCAGGATGGCGCCCCTCAAATAGGGCAGCGTCACCTGTCTCCCTCCGGAATGGAGTCAGGTGTGTACCTGCGAGCAGCATAGTGGTGGAGGATGTGCTGCTGGTGGCAGGAAGGGAAATAGGATATGGGAATATCTTATTGACTTCCCGCCTGGTCAGTAAGGGGATTACGGTGAGTGGAGATCAAGTTACAGTTACACCGTAATTTACTCCAACTACCCAAGTTACTGTCTCTAATGTACCTCCGTTCATTTATAATCATTCATCATTTTAACCTGTTCCTCTGGGCTGTAAAAACAAAGAGCTACACCATGTAATGTCTTTTAGGAGACACGTCTTCATGTTTCTCAATGAGAAAGTACTAGATGTGTCCTTTAGAGTTTGGCATGATGGCAGGACGTACATGGTTTATGCTAACACCTATAACATGAAATTTTTTGAGTCTGGGGATGTTGGACTTAATAGGCTAGCGTGTCCACACAAGGTTCAGGCCTCTGAATAGACAGCTGGAGCAAACACTGAGGAGGAACCTAGACCCAGCACTGTGGAAGAAGTTAGACCTCGCACTGAACAAGCAGTTAGGTCCAGTATTGAGGAGGAGTCTAGGCCCATTATTGAGGAGGCAGATGGACAGGTTACTGGAGATGTTACAAGACATAGTTTAGAGGATGCAGGTAAACAGGATACTGCGGAGGAGAATGCTAAGACTGTGGACATCAAGGCAGAATAAAAAGAACCTTAGAATGATGAATACATTGAGGTTGAAGGAAACAAACATTGCAGAAATTGCATCATTTCAAATTATAATCCAGATGAAGAGGTTGACAGAGTCAGTGAGGTCACGAATATTCAGGAGATGGACAGATCAAAATTTGAGGAAATGGTTGATACAGAAATGAGAGATGAAGCTCTCTGATATCTCTGATGTTGGATCACAAGTGATAGATGATATGTACTCTTTGGAAGCAATCAACTAATTCCTAGACACATTCATTCATTCATTCATTCATTTTCTCCCGCTTATCCGTAATTCGGGTCGCGGGGGCAGCAGTCTAAGCAGGCCCCCGCCTTCGACTGCTGCCCAAACCTCACAGCACCGTCCCTTACGGTCCCTCCTGCAGGTGGTGAGCCCACGGGAAGTCTTTGAGGTAAAATATTTTTTTCAGAATGTGGACAAGTTCATATCATCAGTGCTAATGTTAGAGAAGACAATGAGCCATGAAGCATTAAACAAAAGAAAAGTTTCAGACTGAAAAAAATTATAACACTAAGGAAAAACAAGGCAAAAGTTTCAAAAGAGTTGAAATGTCATACATGGTGCCTCTTTCACTCTTCTGGTTCTGTCAATCTTCTACACTATCACATGGAGAGGTGAAAGACTAGACACAATAAACTTTCACGGAGGTAGAGATATGGCATCAATCTCAGAACTTTCAGATAACATAATGTTACTTTCTTACAGGAGACACACACACACACACACACAGACACTGACAATGAAGCAGAATGGGAAATGTGATGGAAAGGCACGTTTATTATGTGTAATGGGACAAGAAATAATGCTGGGGTAGCCATTTTATTTTCACAAAATACAGGAATAAATATTATAAGTCTAGAGGAAATAGTAAAGGGAAGGCTTCGTGCATGTAAGACATTTTGGGGACAAGATAAGAGAGGCACGATTGAGATGGTTTGAACATGGGCAGAGGAGGGACATGGGGTATATCAGTAGAAGAATGCTGAGTATGGAGCTGCCAGGGTGGAGGAAAAGAGGAAGGCCAAGGAGGAGGTTTATAAATGTGGTGAGGGAAGACATGCAGGAAGTTAATTTGAAAGCGGCATGTAAAGGACAGAGTATTATGGAGACAGATGATCCACTGTCTCCATACTACCTGGGAGCATCGGAACGAAGAAGAGGCAGATCACCAGGGCACTGTCCTCACTCCGTGCAAAAATAGATTCCTCATTGCTGCTTCATGCAATTTCCAGTAAAATAACTTTTTTGACTGTCTTGTTATAAGAGCCAAGGGATGTATTCCACTTCCTGACATCTGTGTCACGGTGCATGTGGTGCCTTTTTTGACCACTCGCTTACATGGGGAATGGGGACACTCAAAATTGAGCTCAGGTTCATCCTGTTTCCACTGATCATTCTTGAGATGTTTCTTCAAATTGATAGGAGTCCACCTGTGGTAAATTTAGTTGATTAGACATGATTCAGAAAGGCACACACCTGTCTATATGAGATCCCACAGTTAAGAGTGCAAGGAATTGTCTGTAAATCTTGGAGACAGAATTGTATTGAGGCACAGATCTGGGGAAGGGTAGAGAAAAATTTCTGCAGCTTTGAAAGTCCCAATGAACACAGTGGCCTCCATTATCTATAAATGGAAGAAGTTTTGAACCACAGGGCTCTTCCTAGAGCAGGCCGCCCAGCCAAATTGAGCAATTGACGATTGAAGAAGGACCCTAGTCAGGTAGGTGACCAAGAACCTGATGATCACTCTGAAAGAGCTCCAGCGTTTCTCTGTGAAGAGAGGAACCACCCAAAAGAACAACCATCTCTGCAGCACTTCACCAATTAGGCCTGTATGGTAGAGTGACAAGATGGAAGCCACTCCTCAGTAAAAGGCACATGACCACACACTTTGGAGTCTGCCAAAGGTACCTAAAGGAATCTCAGACCATAAGGAACAAAAATTGAACTCGTTTGTCATGTCTGGAGGAAAACCAGGCACCTCTTATCACCGGGCCAATACCAGTCCTACAGTAGCGTGGTGGTAGCATCATGCTGTGGGGATGGTTTTTCCGCAGCAGGAACTGAGAGACTAGTCAGGATCGAGGGAAAGATGAATGTAGCAATGTATAGAGACATCCTTGATGAAGAAAATTGTATCCATTTTGGAATAAAACTGCAACATAACAAAATGTGGAAAAACACAAGTGCTGTGAATACTTTCCGGATGCACTGTATTCAGGGGTTTAGGTCTGGAGACATACTTGGCCACTGGTCACCTTCACCTTCATCTTCCTCAGCAAGGCATTTGTCATTTTGGCTGTGTTTGGGGTCGTGGGGGTCAAGTTTTTTTGGGGTCCCCGAAGAATAAATAAATAAATAAAATAATTGAACAGATAGATAGATAGATAGATAGATAGATAGATAGATAGATAGATAGATAGCATTTTTGCTCTTTTTTTTTCTCACTCTCTCTCTCGAAATGCAAATAATCTTTCTTGTGAAAAAGTAATTATGCTGCTCTCTGTATGGCGAGAACCTGCTGTTGCCTTTGACCAACTTTATGTTTCCCTGGGTTATATATTTGCTCATCCATCACCAAGACAAAAGAGACAGATGGTGCTTGAAGTGTAAAGAAACACTTGTTGCATCTGTTGTTATTCGTTTTTATATAATGATTCCAGTTTGTTTGCATGAAGGGTGCCAATAATTCTGGAGCGGACTGGAGGTGTATGTAGTGTTTTGTCGGCGAGGAGGTCAGGAAAAGAAAACAGCTGCTGGAAGCTTAAACCCCTGGATTACAGAAAGTTAGAGAACCGTGGCCGTCCAGCTGTTCACCACACGCTAAACACACGCTAAACACTGTTTTCATTATGTTAATCCCTCATGTGTGTTTGAGAGGGTGTGTGTTCTGTGTGTGATCTACTGCACACATCATGCGGCTGGTCTGAATGGAGCCATGCTGGCCAATGAATCTCCACCTGTTCATCTCAGCCGGGATTCACTGCCACCAGCTGTCAGTCGTTTTAGTGTTTGAAAACGTTATTTTATGTTTCTGAAGCTGGCGTGTCTCACGGGTTGCTACTGACACTTAAACATATTGCGTGTGTTTGTGTGTGTGTGTGTGTGTGTGTGTGTGTGTGTGTGTGTGTGTGTGTGTGTGTGTGTGTGTGTGTGTGTGTGTGTGTGCTGATACAAATCCCATCCACACACGTTAAACTTCAATCCAGTTCTAGATTCAGCTCTGACAGGGAGATCTGGAATTCTGTAACATTCCAGAACAATCCAGAGACTTCTGGGAACATGCTAAACACACAGTTGCTTATCAACACACTCTTTTGGACTTAGCAACTGCTAACAAAGTCTAAGCTAGATAACGACTGAGGAAAACTGTTTAGCTACCTAGCACATACAGGTAGACTCCGACTTAGAGAATACATTCCTATGTTTGCCTGCCATGCAAAATGTAAAATATTTTTACTATTTTGTTGTACAGTCGAACCCACTTATCTCGACCTCGGTTAACTCGCCAACCCTATTAAGTTGACGTTTTTGAAGTGGAACCGCCAAATTCTCGCTTTGTCTTAGCATTTTTTAATCGGTTATGTCGATTTTTTTATGTTGCCGAACCCTAATATCTCGAGCACAAGGGGGGGCAAATTTGCCACTTAACGGCGTTTATGTCAGGAATCCCCCTGCCACGCCCCCTTCGGCGGCGGCATTCCCCGAAGCGCCCTGCTTCTTCTCTGAGCACGGAGCTCGTCGCAGTCATGCTGATTACACACACCTGACTCTCATTCACTCACTCATCCCATCTCCTATTTAAGCCCCTCACCTCCACACACTCGTGGTCCGTTATTGTTTGTGCATGATCGTATGTGTTGGTTCATGTCGGTCTGTGTAATCGCATATACGTATCCCGCTACGTACCCTTCTTCTCGGACTCCGCATTCTCTCAACGGCACCCCGGATTACCCCGATCCTGCTGTTTTCCATGTTCACGCTGTCTGCACCACTGCAACTGTCTCTGCTTTCACAGAACTTCGTGGACCGCGCTCCCGGAGCGCACCACTGGATATTACTGCTTCGCTACAAGTATTGGTGGATTATCTCCTGAGTATTCTCAATAAACTTTGTTTGTGTTTACTTCGGCTTCCGCCTCCTTTTCCGCATTACAGGTTATCTCGATCCGCATGACCAATCAAACAAATCGCGGCAACGCTGTTGTGTAAAAAACCTCCAAAAACACGTGCATGCACATTCTCATTTAATAACGCACATCATGTACATAAAGAAATTTCAAGCACGTTAATATATTGCCGCCATATTGGTTTTCGTTTGTCTCGATCATCGGTTATCTCGATGCTTTTTGGCGTCCCCTAGGCCGGCGAAATAACCGGGTTCCACTGTATTACTATTGGGGGATTGAACAATTGTAAGTCAAACCATCATAACCTGGGGACACTCTGTAGTTTCTTTGTTTGCGCCTTTGAAAAAAAAACTGCAAAAAACTGCATGATGGCTTCAGGATATATGAACATTTTATTCACATGTTGCTAAAGTACTAAAAAATATTTAGGAAGAATTAAACAAAATAGTGTACATTTCATTGTATACAGAAACATCAAATTTGTGCCAAATACATTTGTTCAAAATGTCATATACAATATTCAATTATGTAATATCTTCTCACATGAAACATATATACATGTACACCCTGTGCATTTATACATAGCATGCAGTTAATAAACAGAGCTGGATTATATCATAGCAAATCCCGTCAATCCTCTGATCTATTTATTTATTTTTATCAATTTGCGTAACCGTTTGTCTAAATAAAGCCCACATGAAGTCATCAGAACTTTGTGATTGCAGGCTCGCACTGGCGTCCATATTTATTATGCTAGTGGACGGTTATAATATAGCCAATACGTGGTTTTGTATCTGTCACACACACACACACACACACACACACACACACACACACAAATAAATGACACACCTGTCAGCCTGTGAGGTATCTGAGACTCTATGTCATGGTGGTGGTGGAATTTAGTGACACAGAGAGCAAAGTCTGCTACTTTCTTGTTATTCTGCACCGCAGCACTACCCGAACTGGGTCATGTGTTTTCAAGGCTAAAGATATACTATATTTCCAAAAGTATTGGGTCACCTGACCTTTTCTTCTATATGTGGTTCTTTTCCAAACTGTTACCACAAAGCTGGAGGCACTCAATTCTATGGGCTGCACTATAATAACATTTTGCATTCACTTGAACTTGGAAACCCAAACCTGTTAAAGCATGCCAATGCCCCTGTGCACAAAGTGAGCTCTTGAGAGTAAGATCTTGAGTGGTCTGCAATAGAGCTCTGATATCATCCCTACTGAACACCTTTGGGATGAATGTGAATGCTGACTGCACCCCAGGTCTCCTCACCTACATCAGTACCTGCCTTTCATAGTGCGCTTGTGGCTGATGATCACAAATATCCATAAGCACACTACAAAATCTAGTGGAACATCTTCCCAGAAGACTGGAGGGAATATAAGAGTGAACTGGGACTAAATGTGGAATCCAATGCTTAAAAAATCACATACCGTACTTATGATCAGGTGACCCAATAGTTTTGGAAATTTAGTATATATATTATATACAGTATTGAGACAATAAGTTTTCCAGCCATATGAGGTTCTTGACCAAATTATTATCACAAAGTTAAAGGCACATAATTGTACAGAATGTCTTTGGAAATTTCCCCTTTACCTGAACTAGGAGTCCCAAACCTCCAGTGTTTACAAAGCCAGCTCCATGAAAATATGCTTTACATGGGTCGAAGTGGAAGATCTAATGCTATTGAGCTCTAAACTCAATCTTATTGGGTTGAATTGGAATGCTGACATCAGCCCAGGCTTTCACATCTCACCTACACCAGTAATTACTAATGAATGAGCACAAATCTCCACAAGCACAATTTTTTCCCACAGATTTGTTTGTTCTTCCAAGGTCTCTGGTTTCTGCCTACTGTCCTGAACCTAAAACTCTATATCCCAAGGGCTGAATCTTTTTCCGGATGTATACTGGCATCCCATCTACAGAATAAACTCTAGAGCCCCTGTGATGATGACCGGGTCAGAACATTTCCAAAACTGCAGCTCTTGTGTGCTGTTCCTGTCTGCATTGGTCAGTATTTATCAAAGGTGGTCCAAGGAAGGACCGACGACAGGGTTGTGGACAGCCGAGGCTCACTGATGCACGTGGGGAGCGAAAGCTGGCCCGTGTGGTCCGATCCAACAGATGAGCTCCTGTAGCTCAAGCTGCTGAAGAAGTTATCAGTGTGCTTGATGGGTCAGGACTGTTTTGGCAGCAAAAGGGGGACCAACACAATATTAGGCAGGTGATCATAATGTTATGCCTGATCGATAAATGATTTATAGTAATTTCTATAGATTTCAGTGGCAACCTCTTGCCTTAGAATTTGATTCTGAGGGCTGGTGAACAGCGATAATATTGAAAGTAAAATTGCAAAAAAAAACCAATGATCTGGTGGACTCCTGATCGCTTTTTTTTAGCACCTGAACTGCACTAACTGATTTTTATAGAAGCAAAAACCACATCACCACAGCAGGGCAAGCAGCCCAGTGATGAAGAACAACACAACAACGACCTCTAGGGGTCAAACTATTTTTACAAACCCACACATCAGAGCAGTTATTCAGCACCCAGGAGTGGAACTGCACATATGCTGAGGGGTTTGCAAAATCATGGATGGTGCCCCCTAATCCCCCTCCAAAAAAAAAAAAGAGGGGTAAATACAAGAATAAATACAGTACATCCATTTTGCCCTTTGTCAGCACCCCACCATGGATAATGTTCCATATTTCTTATCTGATTTTTATTTGTATACCAGTGTTTCCCAAACATTTTTGTAACCAAGATTATTAAAAAATAATAATAAACTGAACCTTTGATGACCAGACTTTGCAATGTCAAAATGACAAAAAAGATAATGAGAATGGTTTGAGATTTGGAGAGGATATGAAAAATTTTAATTGATTAATAAATGAATAAATATCAGCTATTTGATATTCTGATCTTGCAGTATTAAGCTGGTACTCGTAAAAGAGTCCCAAGATGTTACGAGACCTTAATAAGATAATTTTTTGGCCTTTTTTTTAAGCCAACGAGGCAGAATGATGATTTTTCCAGACTTTTGCCTGTATGGCTTTGTCTTTGTGTACTCGTACAAAGACCTGTTCGAATTTAATGACACATTTTGGATTCGGTTGTCACAATCGTACCATTAGTCAGCAGTAAATGATCTGTTCCAAAAGTTCCCAAGAACAGCTGCTGTCGTGATTGAGACTCATATGAGAGACTGACTCAGAATTGTGTCAGAGATTGACACCTGACCTTCCCCCCATTTGTGGTTCTTTCTCAAACTATTGCCACAAAGTCTGAGACACACAGTTGTGTAGAATGTCTTTGTACAAACCCGATTCCAAAAAAGTTGGGACACTGTACAAATTGTGAATAAAAACAGAATGCAACGATGTGGAAGTTTCAAATTTCAATATTTTATTCAGAATACAACATAGATGACATATCAAATGTTTAAACTGAGAAAATGTATCATTTTAAGGGAAAAATAAGTTGATTTTCAATTTCATGGCATCAACACATCTCAAAAAAGTTGGGACAAGGCAAACGTCTGGGGACTGAGGAGACAAGTTGCTCAAGTTTAGGAATAGGAATGTTGTTCCTTTCTTGTCTAATACAGGCTTCTAGTTGCTCAACTGTCTTAGGTCTTCTTTGTCGCATCTTCCTCTTTATGATCCGCCAAATGTTTTCTATGGGTGAAAGATCTGGACTGCAGACTGGCCATTTCAGAACCCGGATCCTTCTTCTACGCAGCTATGATGTTGTAATTGATGCAGTATGTGGTCTATAGCTACATAAAAATTTAATTATATATTTTTTCTTTTTATAAAATATATATACAAGAATATAACAGAAAAGGATGGATATGAATATGACAAAGATATTGACAGTAGTTCAGATTTAATGTGTCCCAGTGTGAGTGACACTAATCCACTGAGGTGTCCAGTTTTAAAATGACAGTTGTGCAATTGTGCAACAAAATTGTGCAAAAGAAGGAAAAGTCAGTTGGATAGATAGAAGTCCAGGTACTAGGTGCTATGTGGATCATCTTTTAACAGGAAAAGGGGAACAACTCATTATTATTGCCCATATTTTTTTTAATGGGGAGTTCAGGACTCAAGTGTCCACACACAAACCTTTTTAACAATGGACATTGTCAAAGCAGCAATACAGAGATAAACCAGTTATAAAATGTTGTATAAAAGAATATATAAATTTAGTGCCTATGTGACTCTGGCAGGGAAAAACTCCCTGAGATGGCATGAGGAAGAAACCCTGAGAGGAACCAGACTCAAAAAGAAAAATGTTCTCATCCTCAACACCGAATGTCCATTCATTACAGTTTCACCATTGTTGACATGTACTGTTATGTAATGGGTGCTTAAAAACTGTTCATGCAACCTGTGGTCCTGTGCCACTTTAGTAGAACTTTAATATTTACAGTACAAATCCACCCTCAAAGTTCTTGAGTTGCTCAGTAATTATTATTATTATTTTTTTTACATCATGTAGTCATATTGCTTAAACTTGCACTATTAGGTAATACAATAGCTTGATTAGCTAGTTTAGTTTTGCTTAGTCAGCTTAAAAATACCTGTAACATCAACATCAACATCAATATCTATTGGCAGCATATACTCTATTAGGATTTGAATGTTAGTAGTTTTTATTATACTCTCACAGAGGTGCAAGCTCAGTTCTCTAAGACAATTACATTATCGAGACCTAAAATTGGACGTCAGTGTCCAGATGTGGAAGGTGTAGGGTGAGAAATACACCCTGGGCAGGATACCAGAACATGTCTACCATCTCATTTACACCTTGGTAAAGAGACTTTTAGTGTCAGGACTGAAGGAAGAAACCAGAAATCTTAAAATAACCTAGGGAGAACATTCAAAATGGTGTGCACAAAAGTGTATTCAAGTATGTTAGTAAAGTCAGGTACTGATGTAGGAGAGGTGAAGAGGCCTGGGGTGCAGTCAGCAAAACTGAATGCATTCATAGTGACTGAATATCTGAGGAACTAAACAACTGGCGACACGTTTAGCCTCGCCTATTGGACGTAGGTTAAAGGTCTTCTGTGTTGACTTTACGCTGAAGTCAGGCTTAATGTGCAGGGAACAGGTGAAGATCGAGGTTAATAGATCCTTCCAGAGGAAAACCTAAACCACCATCTGTTTTTTAATTCACACCAGGTGGCTTCTGTCTGTTTCCATTACAGGACGAACCATACAGCACCGTAGGCACTGGCGAAGGCAATGGTGACGACAACAGCGAGTCAGCGAGTCAGCGAGTCAGGATCTCATCTAAGTCCACTAACAGCAACAGTGCATTTCCCCTTCACAATTAGGTTCCAAACTTACTCTGCTAAATTCATGTTAAAGAATCTGTTTAACACCTCCTCAAATATAAACATTTGATGTCAAAACTGGATATTTCATCCTTTTATCATCTCACCATGTTCATACAGTTGCTCATAAGACATGTTGTGTTAGATTTAATCAGTGGTGGGCCAGAATCATAAGTCAGAATCACTGACTTATGTTTTAATTAGGGCTGTTAATTGATTCAAATATTGATTGTCATGATTGTCATAAGTTAACTCACGATTAATCGCAACTTAATCGCACATTTTTATCTGTTCTAAATGTACCTTAAATGAATCATTTTCAAGTTTTTAATGCTATAATCAACATGAGCATGGACAAATATATATAAAAGCTATATGCAAATGTAGTATGTTCATTATTAGTGAAATCAACATAGACTCAACATAGAGCATTAAGACAAAATATTCTTGCGAATATTTTAAAGTAATGAGTAGTTTTAAATTCCGTAATCAAGGACACCAAACTGAACTTTGCTACGTTTCCTCGTGGACGATTTTAATTGCCGGATGTGTTGCATCATACAGCACTAATTTTAATATATTTTTTCCATGAATATGTATTAAAATATTCCCAGAAGTCTACTCTCTTCATTTCATATCGTTTTACGCAGTTGCTTTCAGTATTGTATGTTTATTTAAGAGTGTCTATCCAATCATATTTTAGCCATCATGTGTTGCCAGGGTCAAACAAATCTGCCTTGAAGCCTTTAGAATCAACAGTGCTGACACCTATAGCTTTAAGTACACGACGATACTAATGCTTGAAAAAATCAGATTTTGAGTTGCCGCCACTGGGGCCATCTAGGCAGGCGTACAATAACGTCAGCATTTTTACGTCCTTTGATTAGATCAAAGTATCCGATCATGGCCCACCACTGGATTTAATCAATCACTGATTCCAGAATCAGTGGCTTGATTTGTATTTTATTAGGAAATACAGTAGAATAAAGATTAGAGGTTGACCAATTGATCGGCTGGCCAATTAATTGGGATGCGATGGGAATTTTTCTAATGAATCAGGAATCCGCTGTTTGTGCTGCAAATTAGGCCGTTAATTAGGCAGGTGCGTCTGACACACCAAACCACGTGTGTACGTTCTTCGCTTGCGTGAGAGATCATAACTCTCCTATACCATCAGGTGGCTGTAGTCTGTATTCATCCAAACAAGTAACCAGAAAAGCTAGAATATATAAAGCAAGCAGTGTTTCCACCTGCCGTGATCATTACTAACGTATTTGTGTAGTCTTTTATGTTTTGTTCAAGTTCCAAAGACAAGTGCAGGAATGATAACAAGTGTATTAAGTTTTTTTTCTCGTGTGCTTATTTGCTAAGTTGAATAGCTGATCGGAGTCCTCTTTCTCGCCGACAAGTTTTGCTGCTTATTCGACCTGCAGAATAAGCCGAAAAACAGCTGATGCTCTCCGACTAGAGCAAACGGTGCAGTAAAAAAACTGAAGCCAGCTGACACTCGAATCCCCCATGACATTCCCTGATGGCTGACCGTCAGCTTGGTGTGTCCCGGGCTGTAAGTTCTTATCATTCATTTTTAATTTACCCATATATATTAAATATAATGCTTTTGGAGAGAGAATGTGAGTAACTTTTTGGAACTGTATTGTTAGCGATCCTTCAACCAGCTGTAGTTCAGGCTACAGGGAGGCTCGGCTACCAAAACCTGCTAACAAGTGCACTGATTGGAGTGGTTTGTGTTGTTCAACAAATGTTTCATTTAAGCAATTTTTTGTATCACGTCTTATTAATTCACTGTTAGATTTTATGAGATGAAGGGGAAAAAAAGAAAATCGACCAAACATATCGGCCCAAAAATTGGCATCATATTTCGACAATCGGCTGCTCTGATTTCTATATATCGACATCAGAATCGGCCAGAGAAAAACCCATATTGGTCGACCTCTAATAGAGATCAAATCATTATTTTGGAAATAACTCTCCATACTTCAAACAGGGAGCAAAATGTACGCCAGGGTTTTGTTCTATGAAGTTTGTCGATGTCAAAAGTGCTCCATGTTTCTTCTCATAAATAAAATAAATGAATAAAATAATGCAGCAAAGTAAGCATTGTATTGGTCTCAATATATTTTATAACAAACAACATGGTTTCTTGTTTACATTACATTTTATGGCATTTATACAGCTGAGCAGGTGAAGCAGGCCTTGCTCAATGGCCATGCAGTGACAACTTAGTGAAGCTGGGAATTGAACTTGAATTCTTCTGAGGAGTAGTCCAACATTTTTATCACTGAGGTAATCTTACCCATAGTTCAGATACTTCTGATGTTAAAGCCAAGCCCTCAGCAAAAGCTATGATCCTCAAGCTCCATGAACCCAGCCTCACTTCATCCGTACTGGTCTCCTTGCCATTCCAATCGGATGAGGACTTGCACGTCCTCCCACAGGTCTTACAAACGGCACACTTCAGGAGCCTGGCGCTCCCTCATACACTGGATGGAGGAGGGGGAGAAGATTTGGTAACACACCAGGAAAACGTCAACATCACAGAATCAGGGAGCCCACAGCCCTTAAGATCCTCCTGCAGGGGGAGCCAGAGAGGGTAAAATAAGTTATGTAACAATTGTAATATACATAACAGTAAACAAACAAACAAACAAAGCAAAGAGTTATGAGTTAAAATGTTAAAGAAAAGCAGCCGCCCTCTGCTGTCTGTGAGGTGAACTACAATATTATACGTTGATAATAAATAAATATTATAAGTTGATTTTGGTGATTCTGTCTGGCCCTGTCACAGAGCTGAAGCTGCACCGTTTTAAGATCTACAACCACTTGCACTGATTTTTACTGTTTCCTTATGGATATCAACCAAACAATGTCAATACAGCTGACCACTCGTTAAAGACATAAGAAAAGCAGAAGAATTATCCATAGCGATGAAAAAAAATAATAATCCAATAATATTATAATAACCATCGTAATTCTGATGTCAATAAATACACACTACACACAGAAAATCAAAGTGTGTCGAGTCTGTATAAAACACCTGCGTGACCTGTGCTTACTTGTGAAGTTGCCGAAGGTGGTGGCCACCTGATCCTACAGGTATTTATTTGTTTGTGGTGTGTCTCAATAGGGTCAGCCATGTTACAGCAACCCTGGAGCACAGAGGATTAAGGGGCTTGTTTAAGGGCCCCAAAAGTGGCAGTTTGGTAATACTGGGGCTTCAATCAGTAACAGTGAACCTTAACCAAAGGTTTTAAGGTGTTTTGTAATAAACTTTGTTTTCTCTGTTTATACATAGCCTGGCACTAGACATATCGTATTGGATATGGGAGCAGCTTCCTATTTAG
Organism: Silurus glanis; assembly: GCA_014706435.1. Classification (NCBI taxonomy): domain Eukaryota; kingdom Metazoa; phylum Chordata; class Actinopteri; order Siluriformes; family Siluridae; genus Silurus; species Silurus glanis. The sequence goes on from JAAIIK010000276.1 coordinate 126,544, forward strand.
GTCTTTAGGTTGTAAGTCGTGGCTACAGCTGATTGACACACTCCCGCATCAACCAGATCAGAGTCTCCAGATCAGAGATTCAACTTCACATCTCAGCTTTATGTTCAGTTTTTTTCTTTTAGCTCTAAATATGTCATTCACAAACGTAAATCCAAAGAAGTAGAATTAACCTTATACAAAGTGCCTTCTTCATTCTCATGATTTCCAAGAATGATGAATATACATGAATATGCAAATTTGGACACACCTACATGTTTTCCTAATTAGCCTAATCTTTCCATATCAAGCAGCATCATTTATTATATTCAGCAACAAGTGACATTAAATCTTTAACAATCAGGGGTGACGTTAAAATCGCAACCAGATATGTGGTTCCATGTTTATTCGTTTCCCATCTCACATCTTTACTGTGATTAGTTCCCATTTACACACAAAAAACAGAATAAAATTGATATATATACAACTTCATATGTTATATATGACCTCTTAATAAATGTGTTACGAGACATTACGAAGAACTATAAAAACCCAAATCCTTGAAGCATGGCTAGTACAGTTAGCTAGGAAAGAAATCTAACACAAAACCAAGCATGTCAAAACAAACAACAAATGCTACAGGTTGTTACACACCCACATGCAACTCGTCTTGACGCTTGACTATAAGGGAAATACCACAAACATCCAGATAATGCAAGTTATCTCATGATCTTATCCTAATGGGTTTTTAATGCGTTTCTGGTGATCTGTGACCATAGCTTAATGGAACGTGTCATACCTAATTTCTAATTGTTCCTGATGGTTGAGCTCATTTTACTCTGCTGCTAGTCATCACCCGTAAAAGAAGGCCTTGTTGGATTCTCATGGTCGTAACCAGAAAATCCCTCAAGGCAACCTGCCTTTTGGGCCATTAAGACAGATTTGCATTAGATTAGATTTGCATTAGAACCTGTCTGCCATGAGAAAAGAAAAAAAAAGAAAATCATCAGCGTCTCACAATAACTTATTCTGTAATGTGATTACAGAACACAAAGTAGTTTTCATGGATTTCAATGTTTGTATCAGCCTACTTCCTGTTACTTGATATTGTCACTGTGGCTTGAACATTGCAAGACTCCTCCAATGTGATGCTAAAATCCTGACAATTCTGAACATCTCAATATAAATGTGTTTTATCTATGTTGCTCTTGTCTGATATTCTGTTTCATGGTGTACCATGACAGATGAATGTATACATTTTGGGACAATACATTTCCCTTCATGGTATGGCTTTTCTGCACAAGTAACACTCCCTGCTGATATGGTGCTAATTAGACTGTCTCTGAATGCCTAGTAAGAGTTTTCTTCTTAGACTGACATTTTACTGACGTGTTTACCTTGAGCTTGCGAAGGTCATTGCCTTATGAAGATTCCCTGGCTACAGTAGGATGGAATGGAAGCCTTAAAATCCGACATTTAAGGTTTTCCATTTCTCTCAACAAAAAGAATAGAAATCCTTTCATTCAAATAGAAATGTTCTGTGATCTTCTTTATAGTTTTCTTCATAGAGCTTAGCTGTTTGCTTCCCAGAGTCTGCCATGATGAGATATACTAATGAACTTCACGTCAATCAGGTAGTGCTAATTGTGCTAGTCAAAAAAACTAATGTAAATGTAACAATCCAGAACATGTGGATGGATTGACGAAGAACAAAAGCGCATTGAAATGAACCGAATGTGGTTCACACGCCATTGGTTTGGCAGCCTGCCATTTGATGGTAGAAACTGTTCAAGCTTTTCCAAACAAATTGTATTTTTTTTTATTTTTTTTTGCTGTAGAAATTAGCTACATTTACTGTCTAGCTAGCTAGCTACTGCTAAGCAGATTTTCAATGCTAATAGGAGTGTCTATAAGTATTTACAAGTATAAGCAATAATACTTAATATTGTAATAATTTATGTCACTCTTGTTTATGCTAGTCAGCTATAAATAATGCTAGCTAATTAAACTAGGCATGTTGTAGTGCAAAAATTGCTAGGTGACACACTTTTAAAAAGGACTGTGAAGCCACCATGTTTACCATTGTCTTCTGTGATAACTTTTTTCATGATTTGCAGCTGCTTCTGGGTCTTGTCTAGCATTTTGAGTCTCTTTTTCTTAATTGATCAACACATCTCACATTTGTACACAAATGACTGCACCTCTAAAAACCTCTCTGTCAAGCTCCTGAAGTTTGCGGACGACACTACAGTCATCGGCCTCATCCAGGATAAAAATGAGTCTGCTTACAGACAGGAGGTTAAAGAGCTGGCTGTCTGGTGCAACCACCACAACCTGGAGCTCAACACGTTCAAAACAGTGGAGATGATCGTGGACTTAAGGAGAAATCCCCCAGCACTCCCCCCCACTCACCATCATGAACAGCACTGTAACAACAGTGGAGTCATTCAAGTTTCTGGGTACCACCATCTCTCAGGACCTGAAGTGGGACAATAACATTGACCTCATTGCTAAAAAGGCCCAGGAGAGGTTGTACTTCCTTCGTCAACTGAGGAAATTTAACTTGACACAGGAGCTGCTGATTTGGTTCAGCTACCAAGTCAGACATCAAGAGGCTACAGACGACAGTCAGGACTGCTGAGAGGATTACAGGTGCCCCACTGCCCAATCTCCAAGATCTTTACTCATCCAGAGTGGAGAGAAGGGCTAAGAAAATCACTTTTGACCCCACACACCGAGCCCACTCTCTCTTCGAACTGTTACTTTCTGGTCTGCGCTACAAAGCTCCGTCCACCAGAACAGACAGGCACAAAAACAGTTTTTTCCCGCAGGCTATACTCAGCATGAAAAATTTAAATATTCATAACTACACATTGTCCATAATAACTGTCACATTTGTACATAGAATCCAAATGGTCCACTTGTAAACTGAACACTTATAATAACACCTGTACATTTATTTAACAACACTTCTACTCTGTATATATTGCATTATTTAACTGTCTGGTTTACAATTCAGTTACATTATGTCTGTACTTCTGCACTGGAAGCTCCTGATGCCAAGTCAAATTCCTTGTGTGTGTAAGCATACTTGGTAATAAAACTATTTCTGATTCTGATTCTGACATCTCGATATTTGTTGTTATTCTCAGTGATTTTCATGAAAGAGGCAGATGTAGAGGACAGGGGGGTATGGAGACGGATGAGCCGCTGTGGCAACCCCTAATGGGAGCAGCCAAAAAAAGAAGAAGAATTCTCAGTGATTTTCACGGTGATTTCGTTTTCACTTTATTTGTATAATAGCCAGCGAGAATGTACTCTAGCTAGGAAGGCTGCCTGTAACGGACCCAGTATCAGTCTGCTGGAATGATCTAAGCCTCTCACGAATCTCAGACAGAGAGAGAGAGATGCCACGTGTAAACGATGTCAGGCTCTGTCCCGGATTAAATTATGAGGGGTCAAATGATAAACGGTGTCAGACAGAGTGGGGATGAGTGTGAGGTGCTGACAGCTGAGAGGCCCTGTTGCTCCGGGAGACCGAGGCGTGACATGGGCGTTTCCTCAACATCGGTCCAAAGTCTGATGATATTTGTGGGAAAGAGAAGGAGAATAGTTAATTTACTGATGTTTCTTTGGGTGCTCCAAAAGTAGTAGCTAGCTAGCTAGCTAGCTAGCTAAATAGATAGATAGATAGATAGATAGATAGATAGATAGATAGATAGATA
>JAAIIK010000276.1:144222-161965 GCA_014706435.1 Silurus glanis
ACACACACACACACACACACACACACACACACACACACACACACACAAACACCGGCCCGCAAATTAAAAGGCAAAGAAGAACCAGTGGAGAATTTTACTTTCGTACAAATAATGCAAACTGTGTGTGTGTGTGTGTGTGTGTGTGTGTGTGTGTGTGTGTGTGTGTTGTGTGTCGTCGACAGCTACATTTCCCTCTGATGGCATGAAGGCATGTTTTTCTTTCTTTCGTCATAACAAATGACATCGAACAGAGACGCTCTGATCGTATAATCGTGTTAATATCGCACGGAATTATGACGTCATTACTGGGATGAGAAAAGATTAAAGAAAAAAAAAAAACAACAGCAACAACAACAATGCGGCCTGCACACTTATAATAAATATAGGAGTTAATTAATAAGTATATGAACTTGTAAAAAGTGAGGAAAGAATGAAAGAAAGAAGGTGGTGGGTTCCTGTGAAGAAAAAAAAAAAAACGAGTTTGAGATTAAAAACCTTATTAATTCCTGGGGAAGAATAGAAGTGAAAGAGCAGCACTATATCACCTACAGACAGTGTGTGTGAGATAGATAGATAGATAGATAGATAGATAGATAGATAGATAGATGCGTAACTAATTACTAGTGGTCTCTTTTTTCCCTTATTTGTATTTATACATTGTGTTGTGTAAATACTGTATACTATAGGATGGGTCTATTCTTTTACATATTTGCATTTGTTTTCTTTCTTTACTGCTGTAACAGAGACATTTCCCCACTGTGGGATGAATAAAGGTATATCTTATCTTAAATAAATAAAAACACAAACAAACAAATACATCGAATAGAATGATGTTTCCTGCACACCTATGGAAATGTTGGATTAAAAATGTGTAGGATTTGTAAAACTGAAAGCAAAAAAAAAAAAAAAAAAATGAAAATAAGAAAAGAAAGAATGTGGGAATGCCAGGTGGTGGATTTCTGTATTTGTAATAAATAAATAAATAAATAACGAGTTTGAGATGAAACTTTATTAATCCCTGGGGGAGGATGTAAATGATAGAGCAGCAGCATATCACTTAAAGACAGTGTGGTATAAATAAATAATGAAATAAACACTTAATGAAAGAAAGAAAGAAAGAAAGAAAGAAAGAAAGAAAGATTGAAAGAAAGAAAGAAAGAAATGGAGTGGTGATGGGGAAGGTCACAGGTTATTGTTGACCATGAGAAAGTGTATTTCTGGAGCAAAATGTGAGCAAGTGGACCAGTTTGGCTGTAAATACTACTTAAATGTATAGTTACTGCAGCACTGCTATTCAGAGCAACATCTAGAGTACATTTATCTCCAGAGAGAGAGCGACGTGTGTGTGTGTGTGTGTGTGTGTGTGGGTGTGGGTGGGGGGGGGGGGGGGGTGTAGGCATCAGAAAGCGTGGGACAGATTGGGGGTGGTGGTTCATTAGCATATTAGTACCCCGGCATGTGGCACCCCCATATAAAACCCGAGGCCAGGCGGCGTGCCCCAGCAGAGCCACAACGCAAGGCGAGGAGAAAAGACGGCCGAAAGAAAGGAGGCGCATCAGGACAGTCACAAAGCGCTCGGGTTTTTTTTTTTTTTTTTTGGGGGACCGAGCAAGAACGGAACTACTGCACACACTCACACACTCACACACAAGTCCATACACCATCGTTTTTCTTGAAACTGAAGGAATTTGTGGATTATTTCTGTGGAAGCAACAAGTCCAAAAGAATTGTTGGAGCAGAAAGCAAGGCTTTTGTGGATTTCTTGCCTCTGCGCTTTTGGCATCAATGGGCACCAGAAGGTACTGAGAAGAAACAACGGATGAATCGGTCGGAGAGGAGAATCTGAGGAACTCACTGAGAAGACTTTTTCTTTCATTTAAAAAAAAGATATTTATTTATTTATTATTGATCATGGGGCGCGTGCTGCTCCTGCTCTGGGTCGCGTGCGTCTTGGCCAGCCAGGTAAATTACCCATAGTAAATGACTATCTCTCCAGCAGGTGCTGTGATTGTTTTTAATGCATTGTTTTGTCTTTATGACAATAAAAAATATGACTTTTGGATCACAGGTTAATTTATTTTTTTTTTTTTTACATGCTTTTATTTCTCCCCAAGGCGTTTTGCTCTGGTGTTTTCGAGCTCAAGCTGCAAGAGTTTCTCAACAAAAAGGGCATCCAAGGGAACAGGAACTGCTGCAAAGGCGGAATCACGTCGACCTACCAGCAGTGTGAGTGCAAAACGTTTTTCCGCGTGTGTTTAAAACACTACCAGCCCAACGCCAACCCGGAGCCGCCGTGCACTTACGGTAGCACGGTCACTCCCGTCCTGGGCTCCAACTCGTTCCAAGTGCCGGATACGTTACCGGACGGCTCGTTCACCAACCCCATCAGGCTGAACTTCGGTTTCACGTGGCCGGTAAGTTTAGCAAGAACTTGCGCGCGCGGCTTCATTGACTCACGCCAATTACGCACGTGCGTATTTTATTGACGATCGATTCTGTGTGTCTAGGGAACGTTCTCGTTGATAATTGAGGCAGTGCACGCCGAATCCAAAGAAGATCTCACAACAGGTAGGCACTGGTTTCCATTCAACTTCTCAGATCAATGTTTTGAATGAATAGATTTTAATTTGAAAATAATTCAAAAACAGAAAACCCAGAGCGCATCATCAGCACCATGACCACGCAGAGGCACCTGACTGTCGGAGAGGACTGGGCTCAGGATCTGCACAGCGCGGGCAGAACCGAGCTCAAGTTCTCCTACCGGTTCGTCTGTGATGAGCACTACTACGGAGAAGGCTGCTCGGTTTTCTGTCGGCCCAGAGACGACACTTTCGGCCATTTCACCTGCGGCGAACGTGGAGAGATCATCTGTGATGCTGGATGGAAAGGACAATACTGCACTGAGCGTGAGTACCACAAACAAACAAACAAACAACCCAATAAACAAACGCCACAATTACTGTTTTGCATGACCAGGAGTTGAGAGGGTGTTTATAGCTCTGTATCTGATTGATTTAATTTGTATTTCCAGTGTGAAATCTTTTTGGAAAATGTTATTTTTGTCCGTTTCGTGTACCACGATCGGTTAAAAGCGCGTCACTTCTTCTTTTTTTCGGTGGACAGGAATAAAAAAGGACCATTTATTTAGTGGAGAGAAAAAAAAGAAAATGCAAACTTAACGGTTATGGGGCGACTTGTAGTGAGGCTACACCCCCTGATTCCCCTCCCGACTTTCAGAACACCACTTGATTTATTCAAGTCGGGGGAAGAAAAGTTCTTTCAATTTTTTTTTTCCTCCTCGGAATAATCTCACGCGTGCCATAAATTTACATGCCCGAGTCTGATTGGTCGCTTCCTGAGTGGGCCGGGCTCTGATTGGCTGGCCAAGGGGCGGTATTGTTCGAAGTGGGCAGCTGCCGGCAGCGCGTAGACAATGGAGCAGCTGTCGCGCGCTGGCTGCGCGCACACCAGCTGTCCACTCTTATCTTCACTGCCTGGAGACACTGGAGGGGGAAAAAAAAAGAAAGAGTGGAGGACAAGAAAGAGAGAAAACTTGTTTTTGACCCATAGGGAAAAGAGATGGAGAGAGACACACACAGGTTGAGAGATGAAAACAACAAAAAAAGACAGAGCTCTTGTTTGTCCTCATTGTCCACATATAAGAAGCAGAGCATTTTCAATACAGAATCAGTAAGAGCTTTTTATGCCAAGTATGCCAAGTATGTTTGCAAATTTGTTTTGTTTTGCACAATTTCTAAAGTAAAAAGGAAAAGAAAAAAAAGTTAAATAAATAATAAAAGAATAAAAGTTATTCCACATTTTTATAAAGAAAATAAAGTGTATAAGTGCACAGAAAAGTACAGATTTAGATTAGTAAACGTGGTATTGCACGCATGTTTTATTTTATTGCACAATGGAGAGAGCGTTTAAAAGTTCATGAGGTAGATTCCTAGAGGAGAGAAACTTTTCCTGTGCCTGGCTGTCTTGCTGCTTGGTGCAACAGATAATGGGTTTAATGACCCCTGTCTTCTAAAGCCTAATGTATTACCCAGGATTTGGTGTATAAACGTCTTTTATATGTCCTTTAAACAAACAAAAAAAAAGCATTATGGTCTCCTAATATGTCCATTTATATTTTATTATAGCAATCTGCCTCCCTGGATGTGATGAAGAGCATGGCTTTTGTGAAAAACCTGGAGAGTGCAAGTAAGTAAACCGGCTTCATAAATATATCCCAAACGAATCTGGTGCCCGGGGTTCAAATTCGCCCCCAGTATTCAAAGCAAGATGTTTGGTTTTTAGGTTATATCGCTTTCCTTGCTCACAAACCTAACTTTCTTTGTCCTTTGAACACGTAACAGGTGCAGAGTGGGCTTCAAAGGCCGATACTGTGACGAGTGCATTCGTTACCCAGGATGCCTTCACGGGACGTGCCAGCAGCCTTGGCAATGCAACTGCCAGGAGGGATGGGGTGGCCTTTTCTGCAACCAAGGTAAGAACAAACAAAGCAAACAACAACGAAGTGTTTGTAAAGAGAAAAAGAGAAAAAAAAAATAGTGTATAAAAGGCTCTATAAAAAAGTACAGAAAAGTGAAAGGATGACGGAAAAGTGTAAGATATAATAGAATAGATAGCAGCTCTCCAGCTGTTGGTCAGCCATGAGCTAAAGATTTCATCACGCTAATCCTCTTTTTGTTGCATGTGTCTTTCTTTCCCTCCAGATCTCAACTACTGCACACATCACAAGCCCTGTCTGAATGGAGCCACTTGTAGCAACACTGGTCAAGGCAGCTACACCTGTTCCTGCCGCCCGGGATTCACTGGCACCAGCTGTGAGATCGAGGTCAACGAATGTGCCGGGAATCCGTGCCGCAACGGAGGGAGCTGCACTGTACGTTTTTACACTCGTATTACAGACTTTACAGAACTTTATTGTCAAATTTAATGTGCGTTGATGTGATGTCTGTTGACTTTGTCATAAAATAATACTTCCGGCAAGCGATGAAAAATTGTGTGTTTTTAGTTACAGATTGTTTTGAGGTGTATTGTTGCTTATCCTACACTCATTTCATGTTATCTTCCAGGACTTGGAAAACACCTACACTTGCGCCTGTCCTCCTGGCTACTACGGCAAAAATTGTGAGCTTAGTGCCATGACGTGTGCTGATGGTCCGTGTTTCAATGGAGGACGCTGTGCTGATAATCCTGACGGTGGCTACTTCTGCCAGTGTCCCACAGGTTATGCTGGGTTTAACTGTGAGAAGAAGATTGATCACTGCACATCTGGCCCTTGCTCAAATGGTATGATTGTCTGTTTGGTGTTTAGAAATCCCTAGCCTTCTTTTGCACCCTTGTTGCAAACTTGCTTTTGAGTTTTGCTCTTGCTCTTTTGAGTTTTTATATTGTTCTATTTATTTCTTGCACCTGCAGGTGCCCGGTGTGTGGACCTAGTCAACTCATACCTGTGCCAGTGTCCTGAGGGGTTCACCGGGATGAACTGTGACCGTGTCAGTGATGAGTGCTCCTTGTTACCCTGCCAGAATGGTGGTACCTGCCAAGAGGGTGCCAACGGCTACACGTGCACTTGCCCACCTGGTTATACAGGACGTAACTGCAGCTCACCTATCAGCCGCTGCCAGCATAACCCATGCCATAACGGTGCAACATGCCATGAACGTAACAACCGCTATGTTTGTGCTTGCGTGCCTGGCTACGGAGGGCGCAACTGCCAGTTCCTTCTTCCAGAACGGGCTTCCCAGGCTGCAGGTGACATTCCATGGACGGCGGTGGGCTCAGGCGTGTTGCTGGTGCTTCTGCTGATTGTGGCATGTGCCGTTCTGGTGGTATGCGTGCGATCAAAGGTGCAGCAGCGGCGTAGGAGCCGTGAAGAAGAAGCGGCGAATGGAGAAAGTGAGACTATCAACAACCTCACAAATAACTGCCAGCGTGATAAGGATCTTAGTGTCAGCGTAGTGTCGGGATTGGCACCGGTCAAAAACATCAACAAGAAGATCGATTTCCACAGCGAGCATGACTTGAGCACTAATGCAGAGAAGGGCAGTTACAAGTCAAGGCACCAAGCCTCCGAATACAACCTCGTGCACGAAGTGAAGTACGAAGTCAAGCATGAGGTGAAGCTGGAGCAGGTTGGGAAAGAGTCAGCAGCAAAGGAGCTTACCGATAGCTGTGAAGATGTGAAGTGCCAAAGCTTGCAAGACTCTTGTGAGTTTGAAGAAAAACGCAGAAAACGTCTGAAAAGGTGAAAATTGGTCCTCAAAACCAACAAAATATTTTGTAGCCGTGTTATAGAGCTACTGCAAAATATTAGCAGTGATTCTAATGTCTTATTGTTCCTCTTTATTTACAGTGATGCATCAAAGTACTCAGAGTCAAGATGCTCCGAGTCCAAGTTCTCAGAGTCAAAGTACTCTGAATCAAAGTATCCTGAGTCGAACTATTCCGATTCGCTGTATTCCGAGTCAGCATGCGCATCCGCATGTGCATCGGCATCCGTGTCGGCGTGCGTCGACACCAAATACAAGTCCGTCATGGTCATGTCGGAGGAAAAAGATGAATGTGTAATTGCAACCGAGGTGAGTATCATATAATTTGATGAGATCCATTCTTCCACAAGTGTTCTCCTTCTCTTTCCCTGACATTTGAACTAATCTCAAGCTCGTTTTCTTCTTCCTTTGCTCAGGTGTAATTGGCCTCAAGGAAGCCGATGCTCATTGGGTGCTATGGAGGACATTTTGAACTTCCATAGAAAATGCTGCTGCTCAAAACCTTAGGTGGAAAATGTCCCACCTCATAAATACTGCTGCTGAGAAAGTAGGACTGATTTAACTGATATTCAGGGTGAGCTGGTTCTCTGTTCTGAACGAATTGCAGGCAAAGGAATGGCCTGTAGGCTTGGAGACGTCCTGAGAATGAACAAAGGAGTGGTCGTGGAAAGTTTACCACCCCTCTTTCAAAACTTATCTGTAAAATTGACCCATAAAGCCATTTTATAAAAGGTGTTGGACAGTGTGGGTCCATTTTTTTTTACCCTTGCTTAGATTTATGACAACAAAAAAATAATGAGAAGAAAGAAATGATCAGAAGATAAAAGAAGTATGAATTCGAAGGAAACGTATCGCAATGTTCTGCCATGTAGTGTGCGGTACTGTGGCAACGCTGTGGCAATTTTTTTCAATATTTTGGCAACATTTGCTGTATTTCTTTTTTTTCTCGCCAATTTTCCCAATGCCCAAACAGGTGCTGTTGCTGTGCCCAGAGAATGCACCAAACGTGAATGATGTTAAAGAAGAATAGGTTAAAGAAATGTATCACAGCGTTTTCGCCAATGTCCATTGTCTCGTGGATGTCTATGGCGACGTCGTGGCAACATTTTAGCAATATTTTGGCAACATTTGCTGTGTTTGTTTTTTTCTCTTTTATCGCCAGTACCTCCAAGCCCCACAAGTCAGTGTGCAAGAGACCACATCAAAACGGTGGATGTTTGGCCATACTGGCCTGTCTTTCACTAGGTTTAATGGTGCATGATGTCACATTCTGTCACATGACCAGTGGAGACTATATGTATTACTTGATCACTGTGTAAATGGGATAAAAAAAATTAAGTGCGCAAAAAAACTCTAAGTCTTCCGAGCCTCCACTTCTTTTTGTAATATGGTTTTATATGGTTTCGTATAAGTATGTAATTATGTTCAGTAATGAGAAAAAAAACATTTGTGTTAATATGAATAATATCATAAGCTGTTTGTTTTTGCTTGTTTCTTTGCTAAATGTGTATGATTTAAGTTAATTTATTTTATTTAAGTTGTATTTCAAAATTTTTTTGTAAGGTTTTTAAGATTATTTAAGTTCTTTCTAGTACTCGTTACTCGCAATGGCACTTCGGGTTGCTGGGATGTTTCAAGATAATATTATTTAAAAAGGATTGTAAAAAGAATGTTATTAATGCTATTGTTTCTGTTTTGTCTTTTGTTTTCCATTTTGAGAAGGATTTAGCTTAAATTATTTTTCCAAATAAAGAAAAATATGAAATATTAAAGAAAAGGCTTGCTGCACTGTTCGTACATGTTCACCTCACCCAGTTCGGGGTTGGCAAGTTACCATCTCAAGTACATTGGATAAACTTTTGCATGTTACAGAATCAATTTTAGATCACAATTCGAGAAGTAGAATTAACTATTAGAATTTTCAAATACAAAAAGACACTTTTCTAGTTGCTTTGGTTCAATCAATCACTTGTTAGAATTTTTTTTCCCATTTTATCACTGTTAGTCAGTTTTCTCTAGGTCCTTTAGAGGAATGGATGGCGAGAGGAGGAGGAGGAATAAAGGGGGGGGGGGGTAGTCCTTTTGATAGGGATGTGAACAGAGCTAATCATTGCCATCTGCTGCAGCCTCCTGCTCACCCCATACCGAGCCATTCAAAACCCCATACAGTCCTCCCTCTGGCTCGGCCACACATATAACACAGAGACCAGAGCTCTGAAAAAACATTGCAAAACGGACCAATTATACCGACAACTCTGTCAACATGAGCAGAATAAGAGAAACCATTCAGGATTTGATTTTTTTTTTTCTTGATCAGCAACAGGTTTAAAGATTATTACTTTCATAATGGAACAAACTTGAATAAATGGTACAAGCACCGAACTTTGTTTTAACATTTCTGTACTACTTAATCACTAATCTGAAAGTACACATGCCTTGACTTTTCATTTTAAAATGTAATATTATTCTAAAAAATTCCACAATTTTCTTTAATTCTAAATCCTAGTTTTAATCGTTAGATGCAAATCCGTCTCAGTGCTAGGTCAAACTTGGATCGAGAAACTTGTATAGGATGTAGTGAGAGTAATAATTTTTGGGCATGTCTTACGACAGGCTTACGACAGTCATCAGTAGGACTCTGGGGAGTAGGCGGCGTCACGCACAATGCTGCACTGGACAATAGCGCAATACAAAAGGGCAACATTTGGGAGTGCCAGTGTGTGTCTCTGAATGGATGGAGAAGGGGAGGAGGGATAGGATGCGATGGGGAGTTGGGGGGCTTTGGGGCAAAGAACGACAGATGTTGTCTGTCCTCCTGAGTCAAAGCGCCCTGCAGGCAGAAAACACCAGCTAGACCCCACATGGCCAAGAAAGATAGAGACAATGGAAATACTTGAAAGTTTGAACCAAGCTTATTTTGATCCGCTCGACTAACCATGCTTGAATGACTTCAGGGCAAACTTTGCGTATCTTTACTTTGCCCTACTTTATGTCACACCTTTGTCAGACCAAGCTTTATGCTACTCTTTGCAATAATTTACAGTTATCTTATTTGACCTAAATGTTGTGGAGAAAAGTGAAAACTAGGAACATTTTTGATCCCCTCAATTAGCACGAATGACTTAGCTGACTCAATAGAAAACTGAACCAGGAATGAGAAGGTTTGCTCCGTGATCTCATTGCAATTTAATGAGCAGATCATGTGGTGTCCTTGGGGAACAGACAGTAACGCTATATCCCTGCACAACATGGACACCAAAAAGCAAGGCAGTGCTCAAATGGTCAAAAAAATTGAGTCAGTTGCCATCTGCCACTTGTTAGCAAAATTGCTGAATTATGTCCTAAAGTGTGCAACAAATGAAAGATGGCTAAAACATAAACAATGTAGAAATAAAGATATTAAGAGCTAATTGGATTCAGATAGTACAGGGAGTATCAAAAAAGAAGAGGTATCAAGATAAAAGTAAGGAAATAAAAATGCAAGGCAATGGCAGTACAGGACATGATGAAAAAGTCATGAGTGGAGGCCGAGTCTAGCTTATGTTACACTCTGACGCGTCTAAAGTAATGAAAGAGAGAACAGGAGGTGCGGGGATGAGGGGATGAAGACGAGAAGGAGAGGGATAAGACTCTGGCAAGTTCAGCAGGAGACTCTTCTGGTGTGAGGGCTGCTTCTTAGAAGTAAGTATATGCTCTTGCTCTAGGTGGTGTATTGTGTAGAGAGTAGCACTCATAAAGACAGGAAACATTTTTTTAGTTTTGTTATTTGTATGTTTTTTAAAGCATTAGTTTGACCAGTAGGTGTCCTTTAATCCTCTTTTTCAATGTTTCGATCTTTAACTGTTAATTGAGTTCATTTATTTGTTCGTTGCATCTTGTTTAATGTGCTTAGTCTAATCATTGGCATGGACCCCATCTGATCTTTGAGTTCTGGGGGACTGGTGTAATTCCTGATTCGCATTAAAATATCCTGTTTCCGCTAAGGATCCTGCTAAGATTGCACCTATCAAACGACAAAGGATTGTCTCTCTTCACCTCGTCAACCTAAATTATTCACTCTCGGTTGGATTATGTCACATTTTAACAATCAGCCCGATTAAGGTGTAGTGTGCTTAACGTTTAGCTATCGTGGTGTTCCTGCTGCACTCTTCCTCTTGGCCTAGTAATAAGATGACTGAACCGATGGTCGGGTGACTGACGCTAGATGTTACCAGTAGATTTTTATCTTTTGTTATATGGGATCTTACTTTATAATTCATTATTTTATGTTGTTTCCCGTTCGCTTACAGATGCTACGAAAACCAAGGACCAAGAAGACCTGCAACAGTTACTACTGAAAGATAACTGAAAATACAGTGTTGTTTGGAAGCGACTCCAGAAGGAGGGAAGAGTTTCAATGAAATCTCAAGATACTGGTCCTGTATGGAAGGCCATACAAATAAGCAAAGAATACTTTTTTGAATCGGGTGAGATAGAGAATGACTCAACTTGATTCTCCACTGCAGCATTCCGAAAACCGGTCTGAGATGGAGTCTCGAAGTAGGAACACCAGTAGAAGAAGCAGTGTCAGTCAGCGCACAGGTGAGGCGAGATATCAGTTTGAATAGCTTAAAAAAGAATTATAATGAAAGAAATGGTTGTTTAGTATAATACATTTTCAGTGATTTAGAAGATATCAAAATGTCAAAGTCTTGAAAACTAGACAAGAAATAAATTCAATCAGAATTAAGAAAATACGCACTATTTTGCGTTCTTGTTGTAAGATGATGATATTAAAATGACCCATTACCTATTTCTAAATTAGACATCTAATCTTACATAAAATCCTTCCAGATTATATTACCTTAATGCTGGCCTGTCTTAACTCATTTACAATCCAACTGCCTTTTCCAAATATATTGACATTCAGCTCTAATGTTCACCAATAAAATATGTTTACATGGAATGTGATGCTGATTCAAAAGGTCTGCAAATGAAACATAAATATGCAAGTTATAAACTAATCATTTGTTGTAAAGGTCAGACGAAGTGCATTGTGTGCATTATGTATTATGTTGGAAGCACTGTATCAGTTACAACACCTTTTTCTGTAACAGAACCAAAAAAAGAAAGGGACCCGAGCAGCACTCGTGCCATTTTCCAAAGAGCCAACCGCTTCCTGTCCCAAGATCGAGATCCACCAGATGCCAGCGCTTTCACTCATGTGCGGTACTATGAGAGAGGACATCCTCTTCCCACCAACTGCAGTCCTGAACGCAAAGCCACTATTCCCTTCCGAAACCCAGAACTAGGCCTTCCATCCTACAGAAGGCGTCAAGACACACTCACCGATGAAGCCACAAGCGGCCTCTCTCCACTACGCTGCATGACCTATTCAAACTTCAGACGTGGCGACAGTCAGTCACGTGCAAGCCCTCGTTCATGTAGCCCAAGGTCCACCAACATTTCTCCGCACAGGCAATCCCAAAGCTTGTCCCATCGCAGAGGCTCAACCACCCATCTACATGTGAGCTCTCACTCTTCATCCAAGCGGGCTTCTCGAAAATGTAGTCCAGCAACAAGACGAGCATCTGTGGTCTCACAGACTCATTCCCCTTTAATATCTGCCTCTAACAGATATACAGATTCATCAAGCCACTCCCAAAAGCAAACTCCTTCACAGAGTTCCTACGGCCAACACAGTTTGGACTCTGAAACGTTGTATCGTAATCTCCAATCAATTGCAAGTTCAGCAGAGTCAGACGCCTCACAACAGGGAAGAAATGGTTGGTCAAAAAGGCCAAGGTCCATTTTGGAAACTGACAGTTGCTGTTATGGAAATGGTCGAAGCAGCCGAAGTAGTGGTTGTAACACTCGGAAAAGTGGACGCAACACCGTTTGCAACAGCAGAGATTTTTCACCACCAGGTAGTGAATCCAACAGAAGCCGGTTTACACCAAAAGGAAGTAGTCATATGAGTGGTTACAATAGTCGCAACAGTCATCACAACACAGGCTCTAACAGTCCTGACGGTTCACCTCCTCATAAAGATTATGATAAAAATGGGCACACGAGGTATAGAAAACAAAACCTTTATAGAGATGATAAAGAACGACCATTATCGAAATCATCCACACCAGACAGGCACTCCATAACAGATCCTAGCCAATCCAATTTGTCCTTGCATGGGTCGACACAGTCTCCTATGAGTTCAGCTTCCCCAGAGTTATCGCACAGCATCGTACAATCAAATCAAATTCAAGTCGAAACCACAAAAATAAACAACCAGACCACTGAGAGAAGTAAAAGCACCATTCGACGTGGTCTGGAGGCACTGATACTCTCTGAAAACACAAGATCGAAGAGCCAGTCATCTGTGCCAGAGATGACAATAGAGGACTATGTGGTTATAGCTGATATTCCAAAAGTAAATCTGTATCCAGAAGAAGAGGAGGCAATCATGGTGAGAAGGAGGCCCCAGAGTCGCAGTCCACGTAGAGACAAACTACACAGGTCAGTGACACACAGCAAAAGTGTGTAAAAGTAGACTTAGGCCTTTTTCCACTGCAGTAGTAGAAACTTTTCTTATCTGAAAACTGGTGACGTTTTAGTGCCAACTTCAAGTGCAACTCGAGAATAAAGTCCTGATATTTTGAGAAAAAAGAAACTTACAAGAATAAAGCTGTAGAGAATACGAGAATAAAGTGGAAATATTTTAACCCAGGCTGAAGTACTGGCAACATTGGAGATGTTGAGCACGCCAGTGTTCAACTACTTCAAGGTCAATTTCTTGGGGAAATTAAGGCAATTTCCTCAATGTCTCTCTGTTTTTTTTTTTCTGAAAAATTAAGTTTTCTACATAACTACTGCAGTGTCTGTTTACTAATTACAACTCTGTGCTGATGTCCCAAAAGACAAAGAATCTCCTTATTGCAAAACCCTAACCTAAAGTAGAATTTAACCAAATCCTCAACATCCATTTGATGTAAAACAGCTGAACGTTTCTCACAATCTGTTACTTTTCTCGAAATATTACCACTTTAATCTCGTATTGCTATGACTTTATTCTCAAAATATAATCTTTTTTTGACTTTTTCAAAAGAAGTTTGACTTTTTCCAATATTGCTACGACATTATTTTCATAATCTTAGATTTTATTATTATTTTTTTTAAATGTGGCACTAAAACTGCGTCATTTTTCAGTGGACCCAATTATCTATGGTTTTGTATTTCAGCACTGCCAGTTCCTGTTTGGGTCAATTCATGTTCATGGGAATCCCCATCTTTCTAAATATTTCTCCCTGATGCTTTCATAGCTATAGAGAAGAGAGTGAACGTCGTGACGAATATGTAGAGCCGGAGGAACGAGGGAGAGGAAGGGAGAGAGGTCGAGACCGTAGAGAGAGGGAAAAGAGACGTCATGACAAGGACATGGGAGGCTCATCTGAAACCAACAGCACCGTCTCAGGCATTACGCAGGTTTCGCAGGTGAAAAAACATGGCACCTGTTTTCATAACAGACCGTTACTGATGCTAGTTTGACTCCGATACCTATGTAAATCTGTAGGACTGTAACATAAGTCGATACAGTCCAAATATCAGGGCTAGTATGTCAATTACAAGCACAGGTAACAGATATGGCGATGTGATGGAAAGATAGAGGTCATCTTGGAAATATTTACCTCAAATATATAATTAAGTACATAATGTATTTATGTAGAAAGATGTGTTGCAGCATGTCTGTTAAATTGCAGAGGTCCCAAGAAGAAAACAACTCTACAAATAGACATGAAGGAAAGCAATGTGACTCTCCATTGATGCAGGTAACCCTTACCCATGAACACACACATTTACACACATTTACACACACACACACACACACACACACACACACACACACACACACACACACACACACACACACACACACACAGGGTCAGATAGCAAGTTCTGGGAGGTTTTTGGTGTCCTATTTCAGGTTACGTCAGAGCTGTCTCACTATTGAGCATGGAAAAGGAGGTGGATTCCGGGAGGAGGTATATTCAGGTCATTTAACTCGTTAGGAAGTTAAATTAAAGCCTTTAGGACTGCTCACTTTCAGACATTTGAAAAGGGGAACAAAAATGGCGGTCGGGTCAGCAGCTTTAAGATTCGCGCCACTACAACGGAAGTCCCCACGTGACTAGTTGTTCGAGCCCCGCGTGGCTGCGCTGCAAAAGCGCAGACACAGAGCGACCCCCCCCCCCCCTGCGCATTATTTTCCCCTTTCTTTCTTTTAATAAAAGAAGCGAATGAAGTTATACATAACGTTTTACAAATTAGTTATTTCTACACGGAAATAGGGACCATTTCTTTTATTTCTTTATAACAAACCCGAAAAAGATGCTGCTTGACGTTTTCAAAGCAGATGATTTGCCTGACACTGGATACTATACGGAAACTGGGTCGTCGAATAACAAGTTCATCTCTTCCTGTTTCATGCCTTCAACCGGATAACATTATTCAACCATGGCGGTAAGTCTTTGAATTAAATTTGGATTTACATTACTAACATAATATGCGTGTGGGGGGCGTGTCTACGTGTGTGCAGGTGAACTGTAACGAAAGGGGGCGTGTCTGATTGACAGCAGGTGTGTTTAAAGGGCTAAGTGTGATCTTAGTAGTGTGAATCTCAAGTGCCCTATGAAGGTTACAATATTTATTTATTGGTAGGTTCAGGTATAATCTCAGTTAGGACTGCTACTATCTATTATTTTAGCAATTTTAGTAATTTTTAGTAATCTATAACATTCTGACAATTATTCCATCGATTAATCGGATAAGGAGCACTTTTTCTTTATTAAAGTGCAATACTAAATAAGAGAGAAAACAAGACGGGTCTCTTAAAATGAACGAGGCATTTGTTTTTCTTTTTTTTTAGAAATATTACAATTTTTCTTGCTGAAATTGCACACAAGAATATCGGTGAAAACTAAACCCATTAAGTCCATTTAATTGCCGTAGTAAAGAAAAATACAAATACGGCGTGTTCAGAAAGGCCCTGCGTAGTGTAAGTTATGAGAAACTATTTGTTTATTCAAACTTTATTCTCACTCTTGTATTTATTTATTTATTAAATCTCGCACAGTATCGTAATCTGGTATTCTTGTCTCCGGAAAAGCTGCTTGAAATTACCGTATAAATAAATATAAATGTTTTGTATACTGTATATAAAATAAAAAAATATATAAAAATCAGTTTGAAATTGTGCCCCAGAGTTTAGCGGGTGGTGCGTCAGTAATAATGTTCTGTGGGAAAGACAGCAGTCTGTGTTTATTTAAATGGACTATTCATTTGCCTCGATTAATTTTTGTAATCGAATTACTCGAGTTATTCAAGGAATCGTTACAGCCCAATCTCAGTAGTCTGAATCTGAAGTGCCCTATGTAGGGTCTAGGTATGATTTCAGTAGTGAGAACCTTAAGGGGCCTTTGAAGGTTACTATATTTACCATTAATATACCAAATATTGCCCCCTGTGTTGGTAGATCTATGTATGATCTCAGTAGTGTGACTCCCAAATGCCCTGTTAAGGGTCTAGGTATGAACTTAGTAGTGTGATCCTCAAGTGCTCTATATAGGTTATATATTATTTGTATACCAAATATTGCACCCTGTGTTGGTAGGTCTAGGTATGTTCTCAGAAGTATGACAACTAGTGCTCCAGGTAGGTAACAGGATATTAATATACTACACCATAGAAGCCATAAAACTGGTAGCTTGAAAGTGGATTACTGACTGATTGGTAGGTTGTGAGTTCAAAACCAGCGCTGCCAAGACCCCACTTGGGCAAACCCTCAGCCGCTTTTTTTTTTTTTTTTGGAATGAGATCAAAATTCGTTCTGCAATGAGTTTTTGAATGCGCTTTAACCTGCTCAGGTTGGTGATGGATCTGAAATGTAATCTCTGAAGGTCAAAAAAAAGAGAGCTGATAGTTCATTTAACAACTGTAATGTCTCTTTGTGTTTAAAGCTCAACTCTTTGGATTTTAAAAAGGGATGGATGTTCATGTTGGACAACTGCGCAGACGTAAGAAGATTTTTTTATTTTTTATTTCAAGTGTGGTTTTTTTTTTTTTTTTTACTAACTGTCTGTCTGTCTGTCTGTCTTTCTTTCTGTCTGTGTATCATATGCAGATACACGTCTATATACAATACTGTGTTGTATGAAAAGTGCATGAGGTAGTGACTATAAAGCAGCTCAGTGCAAATCAGTGGTGTGCAAACATGAATGTGCATCTATCCTCAGACGTTTTTCCCAATCATTCACTGTCCAATTCTTTTGTCTTTTTGCTTTTGACTTGACTTGACTTTTACCTAATTTGTTGCACATAAAGAGAACATGCATGTGTTTCTACATCCAAGTAATGCATTTTTGCAAGCAAAACAAAAAAATAAAAATGAATGTCCATTTCTTTTCACCTTCCATAACTCGTTTACATAGTTACCAAAGTTAAGTTACCCAGCTTTGCTCATTTTATGAACTCTCTAATAGCTGTCACAGAATGAACATGTTTTACCTGCTGCTGACATTGCCTATGAACATGAAATTGTAATACTACTGGAATGAATTTCACACCATTGGATAGTTGAAAAGTGGAAAATCGACAGTCGTTTCTAAAAGCTATTTAGCTTTTATTTTATACATTTCAAATGCATATGTCCAACACACAGCTAGTTTACACACCAGTATTACTTGATTTCAAACATTCTCCTCCAGTATTATCTTTCTTGTACTTGTATCTTTCTTATGTGGTCTTTACGATGTTCCTTAAAATGTTCTCTCTGTGTTTAGTGGAGAAAGTTCTGGTTTGTGCTGGACAGCTCTGGACTGAAATACTATATCAACCCTGACGCTGAGGAGGTGAATTTATTTTACCTGAATGCATCAGTATTGTTTCTAGTTTTTGTTATTGATCCAAACACCAGAAAGCAAGGAAGTCTGTTAAATATGCAGTAGATCTTGTAAAATCGATGTTTGAGTTCAATTATTTTGTGGTAAATGTGTTTTATTTATTGCATCTCTTATTTTCTGATGTTCAGGGCATCAGGATGATGAATAAAACCTTATCATGTTGTATATATTTAATAGACGGGTGGGCCAAATGGAGAGATTGACATTTCAAGTTGTGTTGAAGTGATGGAGTTTGAAGTGGAAAAGAACTATGGACTTCAAATACATGTAAGAATTTCTGCTGTCCATGCTTTAGCACTGACATGACCTTTTGGTGTAAAAGTAAAGGTTTACACTCCAAAATAAACAACTCCAATAAGAAGAGTAAGATCGGTTATACGATTGAAGGAAAAGGCTTTTATGGCAGACAACAATTTAAAATCACATAATTTAGAGCAGTTATAATGCAATACAGATTCATTAGCCACATTTCGTGAGACTGGCAGACACAGAGGCCACACCTCCTTCACTGAGACTAGCAGACACAGA
>JAAIIK010000276.1:209053-225887 GCA_014706435.1 Silurus glanis
ACACACACACACACACACACACACACACACACACACACACACACACACAAATGCTGAAGCTACAATCCGGTCATGTTGCTGGAGGAAGCTCAGAACTGTGCAGTGTGTGTACAGGAAACTCTGCCGTGTGTGTGTGTGTGTGTGTGAACATATGAAGTGGTATGAAAAAGTTTCGAGACTAGTTTTGTAACACGCCAACAGATCGCAGAATAACCACGCGAGTTACCACTTCTGCAAAATCACCAGCGTGGAGATCCAGCGCAAATCTGCAGAAGATGCGTGACGTGCTTCGAGAAAAGAAAACTTCCAGGACACATTCCAGAAGTGGCAGGAACGTTGGTCTGGGTTTCTACACGTTTTTCATTTGTAAAAGATTATTAAGACCATTTTTAACATCTGAAACAACGATTTTTAGTCCAGACTATAAAATGCGTTACGTTACAATCTCTAATGCGTGTCAGAATCTCTGATGTTTTCACAAGACAGGGGGCGCTGTAGTGTCACCGTTCCCCCCGAAGTGGCAAAAAAAATAATAAAACAACACAGTATTGCGCCACAGTGTGGACTGTGTGTGAAAGCGGAGGGTTCAGAAAAACGATGACGCGTTTTTAGTCGTCGCCGCGGCGTTCCGTAGAAAACCGATAAACGCCAGGCGGAAAAATTACGTGTGTTGAATCGTCTTAAGTTTTGTTCGTGCGCCGTGCAGCGTTTTCAGGCATTTCAGTGCGGATGAGCGACTTTAGGGAGTTTTTATTAGCCTTTGCTATATAAATAAATATTTTTAGAAATTCTTAATTTGATATTTTAGAAAACCGAATTGGGCAATAGTATGGAAACATATATTTTTCTTTCCCCCCCTTAACACTAATCCAGACCTGGAGATAACTTAAATCAAATTCCATACTTTTCCAAAATGTGTAGGAACCCTGGCTGGGGGCGCTGTATTGCTGTACAAGGGGGCTGTTTTGAAGGTGATAGTGTGTAGACGTAGATAAACAAAGTACGTTCATGTAAATCTTGACACCTTGTATGTTAGATACCACTCGACACCACTGCTGCTACGTCTCACCTGAAACAGTCACCACTATGTACTGTGGCGTGTTTTGCCCGTTGCTGGACCTGGAGGCGGAGCTCTGAATCTCGGATACGGTGTACTCCGTCGTCGCCGCCGTAACCTGAGTGGGCGTGGCCAGAACGGCCTTCTTGAGGATCGCAGGAGGCGTGGTCTGCGTTATTCTCGACGAAAGGGAAGGGGAGGAGCCGGACGAGGTCTGGATGTCAGAGAGGAACACGGGCGTGATGGTGGGACTGGTTTTCAGCTGGCCGCTTTTGGATGCGGTCACGCTGCCCCCTCGAGGCTGGGAGGGCTGGAGCTCCTCGGTGTAGCCTGGAGTCGCCATGGGAAGCG
This sequence comes from Silurus glanis, assembly GCA_014706435.1. NCBI lineage: Eukaryota > Metazoa > Chordata > Actinopteri > Siluriformes > Siluridae > Silurus > Silurus glanis. The sequence continues at coordinate 210,462 of JAAIIK010000276.1, forward strand.
CCGGCGGAACCCAGAGTCGCTGGGAAACTGAGTGATAGAGAACAGAAGACAAAAGCATTTGTAATAATCAATAATAATAATAATAAAAAAAACCCTTTATAATAAATGAATAAATTGCCTTATTTAGACTTGGTTGGATGAATTGTATGGAAATTGCAATCACAAAAAAAGAAAGAGAATAAAGTCTGATGAGTCGTAGAGAAAAAAAAAGAGAGAATATTAGAGAAAGTGCAGAAGAACAAGACATCTGGCTCTTTTGTGTCTCAGACAAAATAAAGGAAAAGGAAGTTACTTCCTGTTTGAAGGCCACCGTATTACCGCTAGTGCAAACTGTGTGTGTGTGTGTGTGTGTGTGTGTAAGAGGAAATAAAAGAGAGACTGACAACACTGATATAATACCAGTGTTCTGTTCTGTTGTGTGGGCTTTTTGTTGGCTTGGAGAACATGGCCTGCACTTGATTAGTCACACTTTAGCAGCTGATTTAAGATCAAAATATTTTTTATTGCGCTTCATTTTTATTTACGTGACCACAAACATCAAGCAAGTAAGACCGACGTGTCAATACAAGCAATGGATAAAAGTTTGTGGACGCCCAACCATAAGATTGTGATACGTGCTTCCTTCTGAACTTCCCATTTCAAGCTGTAATAATGAGCTCCACTCTTCTGGGAAGATGTTCCACTAGATTTTGTGGAGATTTGTGTGATATCTCATGTCATGATGTCAGAGCTCTATAGCAGGAGATCTTTCACTCCAACCCATGGAAATCATATTTACATAGAGCTGAAGATGATGGAACAGGTTTGAGTCTCCTGGTTCAAGTGAAGGAAAAATGGTCATGCTACCTTATCCAAAAATCATTGGGTGTAGAATCACATATAAAAGACAGGTGTCCCAATACTTTTGTTCATATATTGTACAAATGTTAACCCTGGGGATTAAAAATACAAAAACAAAAAGGTGCCACATTGCATTTGGACAATAATTTATTCAATTAGCATTTGTCAGATGCCCTTCATACAGCTGAGCAGATATGGAGTTAAGGGCCTTGCTCAGGGGCCCCAAAGTGACACTTTTGTATGGCTGGAATTTGAACTCATGACCTTCGGATTCAAAGACACACACACACAACCCCCAAACTCCACACACACACTCCACCAGCCAGTATGCAAGAAGATTTTCTAAAGGAATCTGATCCATGTTCTACAAAAGACTGCAGGCAGATACTTTTGTACTTAAGCAGTCTTGTGTTGATTTGTGTAGTTTGTATAGTTATATGTAGTCCTGTGTTGATTTGTGTAGTTTGTATAGTTATATGTAGTCTTGTGTTGGTTTGTGTAGTTTGTATAGTTATATGTAGTCCTGTGTCGATTTGTGTAGTTTGTATAGTTATATGGAGTCTTGTGTTGATTTGTGTAGTTTGTATAGTTATATGTAGTCTTGTGTTGATTTGTGTAGTTTGTATAGTTATATGTAGTCTTGTGTTGGTTTGTGTAGTTTGTATAGTTATATGTAGTCCTGTGTTGATTTGTGTAGTTTGTATAGTTATATGGAGTCTTGTGTTGATTTGTGTAGTTTGTATAGTTATATGTAGTCCTGTGTTGATTTGTGTAGTTTGTATAGTTATATGTAGTCTTGTGTTGGTTTGTGTAGTTTGTATAGTTATATGTAGTCTTGTGTTGATTTGTGTAGTTCTGTATAGTTATATGTAGTCCTGTGTTGATTTGTGTAGTTTGTATAGTTATATGTAGTCCTGTGTTGATTTGTGTAGTTTGTATAGTTATATGTAGTCCTGTGTTGATTTGTGTAGTTTGTATAGTTATATGTAGTCCTGTGTCGATTTGTGTAGTCTAGTGTAAGTCTTGTGTAGTCCTGTGTTGATTGTGTAGTCTAGTGTAGGTTTCGTGTAGTCCTGTGTTGATTGTGTAGTCTAGTGTAGGTTGTGTGTAGTTCTGTGTTGATTGTGTAGTCTAGTGTAGGTCTTGTGTAGTTCTGTGTTGATTGTATAGTCTAGTGTAGGTGTTCTGTAGGTATGTGTTGGTTGTGTAGGTCTTGTGTAGGTCTTGTGTAGGTCTGTGTTGATTGTGTAGGTCTTGTGTAGGTCTTGTGTAGGTCTGTGTTGATTGTGTAGGTCTGTGTTGATTGTGTAGGTCTTGTGTAGGTCTTGTGTAGGTCTTGTGTAGGTCTGTGTTGATTGTGTAGGTCTTGTGTAGGTCTGTGTTGATTGTGTAGGTCTTGTGTAGGTCTTGTGTAGGTCTGTGTTGATTGTGTAGGTCTTGTGTAGGTCTGTGTTGATTGTGTAGGTCTGTGTAGGTCTTGTGTAGGTCTGTGTAGGTTACTGAAGTAAACGTTTTAACAGAGCACTTTTACTTTTATTGGAGTAAAATTTTATTTTTCTACTTTAACACAACTACATGGTTTGTGTACTTCACCCACACTGTGAACTTGCCGGTGGTAACAGTTACTCCACTTCATCACACTGATTATTTGTTCTAAGACGTCACGCAGCCGAATCCAGGACACACTTCCACCTCACCTACTAAATACTTAATAATCTAGTGGTGTTAAACCCAACAATGTGCTGTTATCTCATAACAATGGTCTGGTCTTTAATTGGTGATCATATAACTGAGAAAGCTGCCACCGGTCTTCTATGGTCTGAGGGGAAAACTTTTTTTTTTTAAAAGCAAACACTAATGGTGTCCTACAAAACACACACAAGTGCACAAATGCAAAAAAATCCCTAAGTCTTCTGAATAAGAAGGACATATGATAGAAGACGTATGTTCAGAGGTTGCAGAACAGGTTTCACGGTGCGCCCCCACTTTTTAAAATCGCCTGCAAATAGACATCATTCACTTGCCTGGTCTTGTGGTGGAATCCTTGTGACTGAACGCGTCAAAACGCGTGCACTACATTTACATTCAAGGCATTTGACAGACGCCCATATCCAGAACGACTTACAATTATCTTATTTATATAACCAAGGGGTTAAGGGCCTTGCTCAAGGGCCCAACAGTGGCAACTTAGTGGTGCTGGGATTTGATCTCACAACCTTTCGACCAGAAGTTTTAACCTCTGAGCTACCGTTCTCCGTCACTACAAACGCTAATTTTTATTTATTATTTGAACTAAAATATATTTCTCAAAACGCTATTCAGGTACTTAAAAGTAACCTTGTTAGTTGTCTTACTAAATACATTAACATCACAGTTTAAGGCCAATCACGTTCAAGATTAGACTATAGTTAAATAAAGAAAAACCCAGTTTCAACACAGATAGTATAAAATGTAAGAGTGATTCTACCTTTCATTGTTTTTAGTAGTTTCATGCGACTGGGATTTTGTGAAAGAGAAGGATGGGGTGTGTATACATCGTTGCTGGCTTAAATATTTATTGTTGTTCAGTCTAAAACTAAAACAAAATTCTCAGAACTGATTTTACAGAATGTATGAACGTGATTGGCTAGTGGCGCTGTGATTGGCTAGAGTTGAATGTAATTGGCTAGAGTTAAGTGTGATTGGCTAGAATCACCGGTGATTGGCTAGAGTCGAGTGTGAATGGCTAGAGTTAAGTGTGATTGGCTAGAGTTGAGTGTGATTGGCTAGAGTTACCAGTAATTGGCTAGAGTCACCTGTGATTGGCTAGAGTCACCTGTGATTGGCTGAGGTCGAGGGTGAATGGCTAGAGTTAAGTGTGAATGACTAGAGTCGAGTGTAAATGGCTGAGGTCGAGGGTGAATGGCTAGAGTTAAGTGTGAATGGCTAGAGTTGATTGTGATTGGCTAGAATCACCTGTGATTAGCTAGAGTCACCTGTGATTGGCTAGAGTCGAGTGTGAATGGCTGGAGTCGAGTGTGATTGGCTAGAGTTGAGTTGAGTGTGAATGGCTAGAGTTGAGTTGAGTGTGAATGGCTAGAGTCGAGTTGAGTGTGAATGGCTATCATTCCCGTGATTGCCTGGAGTCGCTTGGCGAAAGCTAATTATAGTTGCTTGTGATTAGCTAATGTTACTTGTGATTTGATAGTGTCACAATGATTAGCTTCAGTCACTTATAATTGGCTAGTGTCATTGTGGTTATCTTAGGTCACAGTGATTGGCTAAAGTTGTTGTGATTGGCTAGTGTAGTTTGTGATTGGATAGTGTAGTTTTTGGTGCCCTGTGATTGACTAGTGACATTAGCGAATGGCTAGTGTCTCCTGTGATTGGTTTAAGTCTCTTGTAATTGGCTAGCGTTTCTGTGATTGGCTTTAGTCTCTTGTGATTGGCTAAAGTTTCTGTGACTGACTAGGGTCACCTGTGATTGGCTAGAGTCGCTTGTGCTCAATCATAGTAATAGAGTAAAAATAAAAAACTAGAGGAAGTCCAGTAACTATTCAAGAGGGTAAAATATTACACTTTAAAATCAGTTAATTATCTGTTAAACGCCTGCAGTATATATACACTGTTTATACAGTATGTACTTTAATATAATTCATGCTCTTGTTTATGGTGAGAACTTTCTGATTGGCTGGAACACACGTCAATCATGCTCCGTTTCTCCTTGCGGCCACGCCCCCTCGACTAAGTACCCCGCCCACCAACCCCACTGCTTAGTGTTCTGACGACTTTTACAGTCGAGTGGAAAAAAACTTTTCTTCTTTTTCTACCGACTTTTTTTATTGTTTTGTTTTTTTCACACTTATACAATCCGTAAAAGATTGGCAAGAGGCGAGTGTGAAGTGCAGTAAAGTAGTAATAACAGTAATAGAGTAAGTGACACGGGGTCGGTCGCCATTTAGCCCGAGCTCACTCTTCCCCTTTAAGCGCTCGAGCCAGGGTTTTAATTAAAGGGCTCGTTTTTTTTTTTTTAAGCCGGCAAAAAAAAGCAGCCAACAAGTAAAAAAAAGTCCAAGAGTCTCGTGTTACCGCACCCGCCATTTTGTGTCACTATATCGCGGATCTGAAATTCTCATAACGACCGTCAGCCTTCAGAAACCAGCTGCGGGAATCCGGTTCTACCTCCTCCGCCTGGCGTCCGCTTTCAACGCGCTCAACAAAATCACACACACACACACGCACACACTTTATAACAAAAAAAACACACAGGACTCAAAACCATATTCATATTCACCTTCTATTCCCTGCTGCTGCTTTTGTTGAGTTTTTAAAAATAAAAAAAATCCTCAATAGTTTAGATTGTTGTTGTTGTTGTTGTTGTTGTTGATTCCCGTTGCTTGGCTCTTGTCGCCAGGACTACCGTGTCTATGGCGCCTCGTCCTCACCGGGGCAACTGTTGCTACCCACCCGTCCAAATCCCGCCCTCACCTTACCTGTGATTGGTGCGGTGTTCCAAAAGCCCTCGGGCTTTGCCTTGTTTCATTGGCTGAGGTTCTCTCTGTCCTTCTCAGAGCTGTGATTTCATTCGCTGAGAAGCCTGTCAATCGTCTAAGGGTTGGAGGGGGGTGGTGGTGACGTCAAAGAAACGCCCCTTTTGTTTTGTTTTTCTTGCGCTTGCTCCTGTCAACCAAAACTCATCCCCCATGATTGATGTCATAATGGAATATTATAATAGAGCAAAAAACTATAATAAAAAAAAAATGTTGATAAATGAATGATTGGTGATTGGAGCAAACTTCAGTGGGCATGTAGGTGAAGGGAATGAGGAGGTGATGAGGAGGTCATGGGTAGGTATGGCCTTAAGGAGTGGAATGTGGAAGGGCAGATGGTGGTAGAGATGCAGCAGCAGGTGAAGAGGGATGTGGCTAAAGCAAAGGAAAAGTCATATGAAGAGCTATATGAGAAGTTGAACACTAAGGAAGGAGAAAAGGATTTGTACCGATTGGCCAGGCAGAGAGACCGAGCTGGGAAGGATGTGTTGCAAGTTAGAGCAATAAAGGATGGATATGAAAATGTGTTGACTAGTGAGTAGAGTGTGTTGAGAAGATGGAGGGAGTATTTTGAGCAGCTGATGAATGAGAGAGAGAGAAGGTTGGATGATGTCGAGATGTTGAAGCAGGATGTGGATAGGATTAGTAAGGAGGAAGTGAGAGCAGTGATTAAGAGGAAGAGTGGAAAGTCGGTTGGACCAGATGACATACCTGTAGAAGCGTGGAGATGTTTAGGAGAGATGGCAGTGGAGTTTTTAACCAGGTTATTCAACAAGGTTTTGGAAGATGCCTGAGGAATGGAGAAGGAGTGTGCTGGTACCGATCTTTAAGCATAAGGGAGATGTGCAGACCTGCAGTAACTACAGGGGAATTAAGTTGATCAGTCACACCATGAAGTTTTGGGAAAGAGTAGTGGAAGCCAGGCTGAGAGAAGAGGTGACCATCTGTGAGCAGGAGTATGGTTTCATGCCGAGGAAGAGCACCACAGATGCCTTATTTGCTTTGAGAATGTTGATGGAGAAGTATAGAGAAGGACAGAAGGAATTGCATTGTGTATTTGTGGATTTAGAGAGAGGAGTTGTGGTACTGTATGAGGAAGTCAGGTGTGTCAGAGAAGTATGTGAGGGTGGTGCAGGACATGTATGAGGACAGTGTGACAGCAGTGAAGTGTGCAGTAGGAACGACAGACTGGCTAAAGGTGGAGGTTGGAATGCAACAAGGATCGGCTCTGAGCCCTTTCCTGTTTGCAGTGGTGATGGACAGGTTGACGGACGAGGTAGACAGACAGCGCATGTAGGACGTTTTGGAGACAAGGTGAGGGAGGTGGGATTGAGATGGTTTGGACATGTGCAGAGGAGGGACATGGGGTATATCGGTAGGAGCATGCTGAGGATGGAGCCACCAGGAAGGAGGAAAAGAGGAAGACCAAGGAGGAGGTTCATAGATGTTGTAAGGGGAAGATATGCAGGTAGTTAATCCTCTGTGGCGACCCCTAACAGGAGCAGACAAAAAAGAAAACAAACCAATAAATAATTCTATACATGAATATGGATAATCTGAGCTCCACTGTGCATGTGATGTGAAAACCGGATTTTTGAATCTCATTCATCAATATGAACGCATATGTTTTTGAGTAACTGTAGTTATTTTGATCAGAAATCAAATAAATTGTTACATTTTCAATTAGCAGATCCCCAAACACGTCTACATACACAAACCTTGACTATAGTTGCAGTAATTTATGTATGTATACAGAGGTGGAACGAGTAATAAACCATTCTACTCAAGTAAAAGTTATTTCAATTAAATTTGACTTAAGTACAAGTAAAGCTATCGGTCTAAAAATCTAGCCGAGTAAAAGTTAAAAGTCGCTCATTTAAAATTGACGTGAGGATGGGTCAGGGGATTCTTGTGTAGTTCAAAAAGGACTATGGGATTTAAATCTCAAACTAGTTGTTTTTAATCGAAGTCACGTGACAAAAGAACGAACGACTCTGAGTAGAAGAGTCGAGAGATGAACTACTCAGTTCTGTTTGCTGTACATGACCTACGGAGATTTTGCGATGTTTTGCTCATGCGTGTCCAATAGAAAATGAACGAATCACTCGTTAAATTGATTCGTTCCTCTGAGTCACATTAAAGACTTGTTCGGAATGAACAAATCGTTCATGAACGAGCCGTCACTACACTACGCAGCACTCGTGATAAATTTCCGTTTTTAATTAAAACCCATCCAAAATGCATTGTGCTGTAAATCAGTAAGATAGCGCTGAGAAAATAATCTTGGGTCCGCACACTGTATCTCCTAACGAACTGAATTTCACGCGCCGGCGGCTCGGGCGGGATCGCTGATAGGCACTGAAGGGCCTCTGATTAGCAAAGCGGTGACAATAACGTCCAAGCGCAAGCACGCGCCTTCGCTTCTGTTTTCTCTGACGCAGCGCTGATATCTCTGAAATAAAATGTCAGTGCGGCTTAACGAACCCCGGTTTGAAATACTGCACCTGTGACGTCTCATAACCATTTTCTTGCAGATTAAGTCTCTCAAACCGAACTTGACGACCCCAAATTCCTGACAATGATTTTTGAATGTCTGTGATGTATTACATGCAATGCTATCCAATTCTCTGCGGCTGTTTTATATCCCGGGCCTATCAAAGGTCATCATTTATGATGCTACGAGTGTACCATGATACACGGAATGACATTTGTTTGACAGTATTTTTTACCTCAAAAGCTGTTTGAATTGTCCTTGGAGGAACCTAGTCGTGTTTGTCATGTGAAGGTTCGGTTTAGGGGTTTTTACTGACTCCACTTGTAAGAAAATTTTAGTCATGGAGATGTTTAGATTCGTTTGTGCCATCTTCTAATACACTTTAGCTTTATTAGCAAGCAGAGCCATCATTAGCCTACCGTTGTACGCTTGTGTACACTAGTACACCATTGTACGCTTATCCAAAATACAATGTGGTATCAAAAAGTTTAGAGACTAATGCTGCTAACTGGTGCTATCCTGACCACGTCTGCAGGTTAGAACAAAGAGCAAACGTGAAATCTTGCGTGAAACTGGGCAAATCTGCCACAGAAACATTTGCCTTGAGATGCCTTCGACATACGGTGAGTCGTACGTGGTGTTTTGATTGGCATGTGTGCTTCAAGAGCGGAAGAACATCCCCGGAAGACGACGAGTAACTAAACCATTAGGCAACTCGTGCATGATGGTCGTCGGAGAACAATTCACACAATCTCATGTCCGCACCCACCCTACTCGTTGGATTTGGCTCCTGCAGACTTCGCCCTCTTTTCGGAAAAATGAAGCTCCAGCTCGCAGTTTTGACACCGTTGTGGAGATCCTGCGCAAATTGCAGAAGGTGCTTGATGCACTTCGAAAAGAAGATTTCCAGGACACGTTCCAGAAGTGGCAGGAAGCCTGGGAGTGCTGTTTTGCTGTGAAATGGGACTATTTTTGAGGATGATAGTGTGTAAACATACCACTTCGTATAGTGGATCAGTTTGGTATATGCCTGCTTTTCTTCAGGTTTGTAGTAGAGCTATGATCATAATAGTGTTAGCAAGCAATCAAAGCCTCACCCAACCAAAAGCAACCAACATTCATCACATAATTTGCTAAACAAATGGTAGTTTACTTTCATAGAGATCAGGATAACACTGTTTTTTTGTGTGTGTGTGTGTGTGTGTGTGTGTGTGTGTGTGTGTGTGGTCCCCCAATTCGTGTCTGCATGTGTGCTATCTTGAAAGGTCAAAAAAGATAAGATTAGGCCATTTACTCTGACCTAACCTTGAAGGCCGGATTCTGGTTAATTAAAGCAGTTCCAGGCCATCTCTTTGTCCCAGTAAAGGTCTCCATTGCTATCTGTCTGACTGACACCAGGGGAGGAATAGGTCAGTCTGAAGAGCTGAGGAACTATAAAAGAGCTCTGAGGATGCTGAGAAACCCAGTGTGGGACCTACCACGAATTGTCTATCAGTCTCACCTTGCTATCCAGTTCTATTCCTTGTTTTGCTATTATGTACAAAGAAATCGTGATGACCCTGAGCCTGCTGGTGGCGCTGGCATACCGAGCCCAGGCTACTGAGGGTCACCCCATTTATGGGGTGAAGCTGTGCGGAAGAGAATTTATCCGTGCGGTCATCTTCACCTGTGGAGGCTCACGCTGGAGAAGATCTGTGGGGATGCCAGGTGAAGCCGGTGAGTATTTTTAATGTTTACCTCAAAGCTTTCTGACAAACAAATGGCGTTACATTCAGACAAAATTCTTTGGCTTTCATTAAAAGGAATTGAAAGTACAATGTTCTGCTCGATATCTTTTGGGAAAGTGAAACTTCTCATTGTAGTTAATGCTGTGTTAGATCAAAAATGGGAACCTTCAGTTTGTCTTTTGCTAGCAATAATATTTGAACTAGCTTTCTCCAATATTCAATACGCCATTTTTGCTGGTTTTGGTTCAATACCGATACTGTATCACGAATAGGTTTTTGCCAATTGACTTTTATTTATTTATTAATTTTTATTTTGATGCTGTGGGTGGCCAAGTTGGATTGTTTGTCACTCTTTGAACTTAGTTGAAGGCATGTTATCTTAAGTCAAGAAGCTTTTATTGTAATTTCAACCATATATAACTGACGCAGTTCACAGTGAAATGAGAAGTTTCTCCAGAACCCTGGTGCTACTTAAAACAACATGGAGCTACCTCACACAACACAGAGCCACAGAACAGATAACAGAGCTACATCACAGAGCTACATCACAGAGCACAGATGTAGGAACAGTAGGAAAAGAAAAAGTGTGCAAAAACAGCATGTCAACAGTTTTAATATAATGTGTGTATGAATTGAATAGAGTATTTCGAGTGTGTGTTTGAGTTCAAGTTTGTAACAGTTCAGCCACACACAGTTCGGCTTCTCTTAGAGAAAAGTTCCCAGGTACAAGTCATAGATAAACATAGCGTAAGAACAGTAAGAATCAGCGAAAAGCTGTCAGTGTATTTGAATGGAAAACAGTAATAATCAGAATAATAGTGTAATAATAATAAGAAGAACTACATTGATTCTATCTGTAATGATGGAAAAATATTTCCAACACTGTAAAAGGCTGTTTAGTTTGTCACCAGGTTTCCATTTGAGGGAGCAAGTCCAATTTCAGGGACTAAGAACCGTTAATTATACCAGAACCTTTAAAACCCTTTTTTTTCTCATTTTGAAATGGTTCTATGTACATGTCTATGTTAATTCTAAAAGGAATGTGGTTGGTCAATGGTTAAATCTTTTGTTGACTAACTGGAAGCTCAACACCACCAGGATGCCACTGTTGGGCCCTTGAGCAAGACCCCATCAGCTGTAGTTTCACAGCTGAACCTGTGCTGGGACATGCGAAGAAAGATTTTCACTGTGCTGTAATGTATATGTGACGAGTAAAACGCCTCAGTCGGAGAGGAAATCTTTTTCCACCAATGCTGACAGAACCTATGTAATTATTATTATAACATTATATCATTATGTTTTTTTGTGTTTCACTGTGGTTTTTTTTTTTATTATTCTTTAATTCTCTGCAGTAAATGCAGCCCAAAGTCATACGACTATTTTATCCAGTGAAACACATCAAATTAAATCAAATCAAATTTTTATTTGTCACATACACATTCATACAAAGTACAACATGTAGTGAAGTGCTTTTTAGGAATTCCAGTCCAACATGTAAATAGAAATAGAATCTAAAAATTAAATAAATACAAATTAAAATATAAAGTATAAAAAGTACTTGGGATACATGGCACATTTATATCTGTTCAAAATGTACCTTAAATGAATACTTTTTAAGTTTTTAATACTTTAATCAACATGCGCATGGACAAATATTGATGCTTTATACAATTGTATATTTATTATTAATGAAACCGAACTCAACATAGCGCATGCGGGCAAAATATTCGTGTTAAAGTTTTAAAGTAATGATGGTGTTTTAAATTATGTAAATCATCAGGACACCAAACAGAACTTTCGCTATCGGGCACACGGACGGTTTCCACACGGACGGTTTTAATTGCCGGATGTGTGCACCATGGCGGATTTTGGTGCTTGAATTGAGACTTGGCGCATCAGTAAAACAGATGTTTAGTGATGAAATATTATTGCTCTGTGAAGTATTTTTTTTAATTGACATCGGAGTAAAGAAAGGACGTCGTGAATAAATGTGTGTGGCGTTGAAGGTTTAAATTTCGCCCCTTTAATATTTATTTATTTATATTTTTTAATAAAAATGCTCAAACAGAAATGCGCACTGTACTAATCGAGCGTTAATAACATTTGTACCGTTAAAATTTATTTATGTTCATTTGTTATTTTGACGTGACTCTCAGGACACGCCTCGGTCTCCGTTGTGTTGTTATACGTCGTATTCACGTACAGTAGCAACGGTTCTGAGAGAAACAGATAAGTGAGTAGAAACCAATCTTTCGAAATAATAAAGGTATAGCAGGTATAGCACATCTACTAATAATTATATATAAATACATTTTTTATTATCGATTCAAATGTGTTAAAAAACGATGCCAACTAATGCCAACTTGTATGCGGATGCAACAATGTGAATTGGTGACTCAGGTGACAAGGTGTAAATGATTAGATATAGAAGCAGTGGCTGCTGGGAAATGTATTTTCCATTTCCATAATCCTGACACTATGGATATATACACAGCAAGCAATATAAGTTAAAATGTGTAGTATGTGTTTTAATTACATTTTTAGACCTATATAATGGTTGAAATAATGGCCATGCATTGGATTTTGCTAATTCCTTCTCTTCAGACTTCTGTTTCCTGATTTTTCTGGCCCAGAAATGAAAATTGTGCAACAATAGAGCTGCTTAACCCCACCACCGCCATCACCTTTTACGCTAAAGGACAACTTGTTAAGCATTAATCATTGGAATCGGGAGCAAAGGGTTATTTTGGGGGGGTGAAAAGGGAGAGGCATCAGTTGCACTTGCTTTAGGTAAAATCATATCTTAACAGTTAATTAATAAATAAATAGACAAACAAATAAATACACTTAGAAAACTCTGACTCTGTTAGAACAAGTATATGTATTATAACAAATAAGAGAAAAGAAATGAGGCAAAATGCAATTTATTTCAATGTAAATGAATAATAATATGAGGGGGTGTTGAAGTCGAACCCGGGACGTTTAATGGTACAGGTATAAAAATGGATGCTAGCACGGTGGTACTACACGCAGCAGTAAGTGGCTAGAGTGTCCTATTACTGGTAGGCAGCGCATATGTCGTGGGCTAGTCGGGACCCTGTTATTCAAGATGCCAGACAACAGTGTTAGTACATGGAACAGTGTGTGCTCAGTAGAGACGCTCAGCTGCAGTAAGACATTTGGATGTTAATCCTGTCCTAGGATGGTTCAGGCGTACTGACAAATCTAATGCCGAATCTTTCCAGGCGTTAGTTAAACGCTGGGATAAGGTCATAAATGTAGCAGGGGCGTATGTCGTAATATAAATGCAGTTTCCACTCCTTGGAATTTGTTCTTGTATTTTTTACCCCCTGATAAAAATAATTCTTTATTATTGTGTTCCAGTGACCGTACTGCTAAAAAAAAAAAATTCAATCCTCCATTCCCCTCTGTCTCTTCTCAGGTGCTTTAACCGGGGATTTTCTGTCTGCTCATGATGATGAGGTCTCAGACAGTTGGAGCGCCCAGCTCATCCCACACCTTTCCTACAAAGCCCTGGCTGACCCGGAGGTGGACGGCTTGGCCGCTGAAGCTCCAGAGAGCTTAGCGTTCGTCCGCCCGGCTCGCTCGCTCATCTCAGACGAGGTCCTCGAGGCTCTGCGCACCTCTGACAGGAAAGGCAGGGATGTGGTCGTGGGCTTGTCCAACGCTTGCTGCAAGTGGGGCTGCAGCAAGAGCGAGATCAGCTCTCTGTGCTAAAAACGGACTCTCCGGCTCAGATTGTCTATACACGTCGATCTCAGACTGTCGTGTCCGTGTCTGCCATGTTTAATGGTTTGGTTGGGATGGTGTTTTTAAGTGGCCTAGTTTGAATACAGCAGCTGGGATGTAACGTATTAAAATGTATGCAAGTGTGGTGCCTCGTTCAACGAAAGTGTTTTTCTGTGAATTACACTCTGTCCTGTCTTGCCCTGATTGTCCCCAAATAAAAAGTTTTGTTTTGCAATACATTTTATTGTCATGTGATTGTTAGTGTTACAGGCGTGTGTGAGGATAATGGTGACACAACCGGGGAAAGAAAGGCACTTTGAGTTCTCCTTTTATGCTTTTATGGTCCATGGATGATCCAATCTTCACAAAGAACTTTGCCCATTATCTGATAGATCTATATGCCTATATGACAAAACAGGTTATAACTGACAGACACAGTTTATGCTCATATTAAATCCAGGCAGTCAATCATGTTACATGTTATGACATGTTATGGAAATGATCATGTCTCATGAGCAAACAAACAACTCTATTTCCCAGCAAACCCTGCGACCATATGACATGGCTGACACGGACCGCAGTTTCAGTGGTGGATGAAGTACACAAACCATGTACTTAAGTAAAATTAGATATACACAAGGTAAAATATGACTCCAGTAAAAGTGCTCCCTTTAAACTTTCACTTGAATAAAAGTAAAAAAGTGAAAAGTATTTGCCTTCAAATGTTTGCTATCCAAAGTACTACGATTTATTATTGTTATAATGTCCTGTTATCATTTTTATCACAAGACACTTGCTTAATCAACTCAAGACAAGACAAAAAATAGACAAAATGTCTTAAGCTTAAAACAGTCATAGCAATCACATTACAGCACTTATTTCTATAGCACATTCGGGACCGAATGCAAATTAAAACATCGCCTGTATTTCCAAATGATATGTTTACTATTTTTTTTTATATTTCATTATACACATGACTTTAAAAGTTTATGATTTAAATACAGAATGCGCCTCTTTTTTTTTTTATATTCAAGCAACTATGTCTCCATCTGCTGGTTTGATTACGAACTGCAGTCTTTCTGAACCATTTTCTTTTCAGAATTCTGACTGCAGTAAGGATTTTTTTTAATCAAAATTCATAAAGATATATTTCAGCATCCATAGTCATATTTCAGATTATATATACATAGTTATATGGCTAAATTCCGTCCTTCTGTACTTGCCTTTCGCTCTCTGTTCAGTACGCATGCGTTGGCAGGGTGGGAAAACAAATGTTGCCTGTGTTGCGCATGCGCAATACAAACCTAACCCGGATATAGGACTTGACAGCGCTTCTGACGTCACAAAACCGTAAACAAGAGAGGAACCGGAGCAGGAACCACGTTTAATTAATGAATTGACCTGGATTTCGAAGCGGATTTATTCTGTTATGGAAGCGTCATGTGCAGGCAACGTGAATGAATTCGGCACCTGGAAGCACTGCGCAGAGGAAGAGTAGAACCGCGGGACGGTTTGGGCCTTCAGCAGGGGACACCTGTGACCAGGAGGCGCTTCTTCTTGCACACCATCTTCACCACCACCGTCATCAACAGCAACAGCAACAGCAGCAGCATCATCCTCGGCGTTTTCACCGCCTCCTGGTGCTCATCTCTCCTCTCCTGGTGCTCTGCTCGCTGCTCGGGCTGGTGTTTGGGCGGCTGTGTGCGCTCCTAGCCTGGGTTTTGAAGCCCATCTGCCGCACGATGGCCACCAAGCCGAAGGAGTTTGGAGGTGGAGACCTCGATGCCACCGGAGATCTGATCAAGAAGCATCACAAGCAGGCGTTCGAGTTCATCTCAGTGGCGCTGCGCATCGACGAGGATGAGAAAGGTAGAGCTTTTCTTTTTCTTTCTCCTTCCCATTTTTCTCTTCTTCCCCCTTTCCTTCTACTTTCCTTACCCTTTATATCATTTTCCCTTTTCCTTTCCTATTTTCCTTTCCTTTTATTGTTCCCCTTTGACTTTTCCCTGTTCCTTCCCAATTTCCTTCCTCTTTTCCCCCTTTTCCCTTCCTCTTTTCCTTTCTTCCCTTTTCCCTTCCTCTTTTC
>JAAIIK010000276.1:245193-266620 GCA_014706435.1 Silurus glanis
CACACACACACACACACACACACACACACACACACACACACACACACCAAATCGTATTTCCAGTACAGAGTGAGTAACCACAGTGACACTGCGCTAACTCTAGTTTCTTTTTTATACCCCTGGCATTGTGTAAGTTTTCAAGTTTAATAATAATAATAATAATAAACTGTGACACTGTGCTCAAAGTGCAAGACGGCGACTAAACAACTTGCGGTCCGCCACTTAATATGTTCCTAATGGAATTTAGAATTTAATGATGTTCCGCACATAAACACGATTACATTTGGTATACGAAAGCCCTGTGCCGAAACGTTTCGGTACGAATACGTGATCTGTTTCACCCCTACCAACTTCTACCATGTTTTAGGCAGTGAAAGAAAACCCGGAGAAAAGCCACAGAGGCAAAACATTCAAAACTCTACAAAGACAATGTGAGGTGGCAACGCTGCTGTTTGTATGAATGTGTTATTAAATTAAGCAAACGTTTTTCACCTTGGGGTTAATGATGATCTCGAGGTCCATGGCGTTCTGCTCGTGAAGTCTCTTGATAGCAGGCAGGCTGATCCACAGGTTGTTGGTGTTGAATATCTTGAACTTGGTGACCGACTTGAACTCATCGACGTGAGCTTTTGGAACCTGGGCAATCTCCAACAACATGAGCTTATTGTCGTATTGAATCAGAGTCCCACCCTGATAGAGAAACACAACACACATTTACACACGTATCCTGTTGAAGCCGGTATAAACTGACTAACACTTACACTCTCCAGGTCCTGGACCTCACCTTGACGTCAGCACGGGTCTTATCGGTGACCTCCATGACGAACTCACAGCGCTTGTCGGCCGGTTGGCTCATCAGGTGGTTGAGGATGTGCAGGTCGACCGTGGCACCCAGGTTATCGATGTTGGACACAAAGATGTACTCCTTGCCCTCAGAGATGAGCTGATCCAGCAGGCCAGAATTATAAAAACTGGTATAGATGTCTCCATGGCCTGGAGGGTACCATGCCTCCAAGTTCTCCCCAGTCAGACCCATGTTGGTCGCCACTGGCAACAAGGACTCCTTATTTATCCTGGGATATCTGCACAAAGATACAATTATCAATACAGATGTACGGAGGGTGTACAGTAGCTTAGTGGTGAAGGCAATGGACTTTGGATCAGAAGGTCATGAATTCTAATCCAAGCCATGTCAAGCTGCTACTTGGGCCCCTGAGCAAGGACCTTGACTCCATAGCTGCTTTAGTATGAATGAGATACATGTAAATCGAACTAGAATATACATGTGTATCGCTGTGTGTGTGTTTGTGTGTACCTGCTCTGGTTGAAGGTGTGTATTTTGACGCGATGGTGAGTGTATTTCTGCAGGATCTTCTTGGTGTCTTCATCAGTGTTAAAGCTGTTCATTAGGACCAGAGGGACATCAGCATTGTAGGTCTTATTCAGGTGCTGCACACAACGTGGTCAGGAATTAAACTTTCCACGTCTAGGGCACATTATACATTCAGAAAACATCTAGATTTCAAAAGGCTGTCTCAGAGTTAAATTACTGTGTCACTGTGCTGGAGCTTGAGTGTGATCCTCATTTGCCTACAGTATAGAGATGAGAAATCCGAATCCTTCTAAATCACTTAATGAACGGATCCGAGTCTTTTGAGTCCCTTGAGTCAATAGGGATTCTGCCTGCTTTTGCCATGGAATTCCAATAGAGGGCACTCACCGAATCCTTAGAATTCACCGAATCTGTGCACATGAATCCCACTCAAATCCAAAAGGTGGATCAGCCAGGACACATATAGGACTCACGAAAGTGAGTCTCTTGTGTTTCTGACCATAGAGGAAATTTCCTGAACTACAGGGTCAGCAACTTCTAGTTACTTGCTACCAACAACTTAGAACAACTAAATGGTGTAATTTACAATTTGTGTTATATATGTTGTTGTTGGTAACAAGATAACCAAGGACTCAAGTGATCCGAGTAAATGAAGATAAGGATTCATGAATCCCGAGTCATATAAAAGATTGTGTTATTCAAACCGGAATTGCTAGTCTCTAATAAAGACCCAAAGTTTGTGTGCGAGGATTAACCCCTGTATATGTGTGTGTGTGTTGAATGAGTGTACCTCTATTTGCTGCACGGTCAGGTCTAGGAAAGTGTTCTCATTGCGAACGCTGATCAGACTCTTTGGGCCTTTGCAGCCCATGCTGGTGCCTAGACCTCCGTTCAGCTTCACCACAGCCAGTTTGTTTAGACTCGCAGCTACACCCTGTGGTAACGGCTTCGACTGGATCCTCTCATACCGCTGGATCTGAGACGGAAACACCAAGATTGACTTACTGCATCAGTACGACCACAAAATTTGCTGCACAATATTGATTAAAAAAACATTTAACACAAATGTTTAACTTAATACAGAGAGAGGCAACCATGAATAATGTATTCATACAACCTCAGTCCAAAAAAAGTTGGGACACTGTGTAAACTGTACATAAAAACAGAATGCAATGATCTGCAAATCTCATAAATCCATATTTTATTCACAATAAAACATAAAAAACAAATTAAATGTTTAAAATGTACTGCGGGAAACTGTTCTGTAGTCAGAAGAATCTAAATTTAAATTTCTTTTCAGCAGCCATGGACACCACATCCTCTGGACTAATGAGAAGAGGGACCATTCGACCTATCAGCTCTCAGTTCAAAAAGCCGCATCTCTGAAGGAATAGGAGTGCTTTAGTGTCTGTGGAATGGGCAGCTTGCACATTTGAAAAAGCTCCATCAATGTTGAATAGTATATATACACAGGTTTTAAAGCAACAAATGCTTCCATTCATTTTTCAGGGAAGGCCTTTTATATTTGAGTAAAACAATGCTAACTGCATACTGCATCTATTACAATAGCATAGCAATACAATAACAATTTCATAGTAGAAGAGTCTGGGTGCTGAACGGGCCTGTCTGCAGTCTAGACCTTTCACCATTTAAAAACAATTGGCGCATCATAAAATGAAAAATACAACAAAGGACACCCAGAACTGTTGAGCAGCTAAAATCCTGTATCAAACACATATGGGAGAACATTCCTCCCCTAAAACCTCAGCAACTGGTCTCCTCAGTTTCCAGATGCATATGGAAAGACGACGTGATGCTACACAGTTGTAAACATGCCCCTGTCCCAACTTTTTTTGAGACGTGTTGCAGCCATCAATTTCAAAATGACTTTATTTTTCCCTTAAGATTGTACATATTCTCAGTTTTAACATTTGATTTTTTTTATTGTGAATAGAATTACAATTTATGAGAAATCTTGTTTTTATTTACATTTTGCAATGTTCCAAATTATTTAGAAAATATGGTTGTATATTATTACTGTCAGGGATCCACCTGCCACGCCCCCTTTTGTGGCTCTCATGCCTCCGCTCTCCCTGGAGCTCCAGGCTTAACCACGCACACCTGGAGCTCGTTGTCACTCATGCCTCCGCTCTCTCTGGAGCTCCAGGCTTAACTACGCACACCTGGGCTCATCATCACTCCACCCCGCTTCTACATAAGCTCCTCACTCTCACTCCCTCCCTTGTTCGTTATTGAACGTATGGGTTCTTTGTTGCATACAGGACTATATGCCTTCCGTTCCGTTCGGACTTCGCATGCAGGACTCTTTGCTTTCCGTTCCGTCCGGACTCCACTACCCTGTACCGGCTGCGCTTCTCCTCCCCACGCATCTCGGATCAGCTACGCTTCTCCCCAAGCGCGCCTCGGACTCTCTCAAACCTAAGGACTGCCGTGTGTGTGTGTGTGTGTGTGTGTGTGTGTGTATCTCTCTCCCTCACTCTCGTTATTAAAACCCGAGCGAGCTGTATTCCGGCTTCCGCCTCCTGTTTCACCCGCACCCTGACATTTACATAGAAAGGAGTACTTTTTATATCTTAAAAAAATCTTTTAAACCTATTGGTCATTCTAATTCCTGGTGACTCAATTTTCTGACTTTTAATTTGAGCTATTTTATATTGGTCTTTCCAAGGAAATATTTATTTTTTCCCCCTATTTTTTCCTTCCAAAGAAAAAAAACACAAAAAAAACAAAACATGATTGTACAGTGTATAAAAGAAAGAATTTGACATACATTTGTTTCTCAGGCCTTTTAATCAGAATCAGTATAATGTATAAATCTGGTGAATGTGTGTATGAACGTGGCTCATTTCTGTTGCAATTCTCGACCTTGTGCGAGTGCCAACCAACGGGAGAAAAGAAATAGTGAATGGGCAACAAGATGGTGGAAGGAAGGAATGAACACACACACACACACACACACACGCTTCTAAGGGTTGCACCATAGTGGGAAATCTCGCCATGGCTGTACTCATAGATTAGCACATGAGCAGAGCTACATGAGCAAAGATGTCCACCTGCACAAAGAATGATCGTGACTACACATCCGAGCAATACATATTCATATGCAGTGGTGGAGGACGCACACAAACCATGTACCTGAGTAAAAGTAGAGATACACTCAGTAAAACATTCCTCCCTTAAAAGTGCTCTCTTTAAATTTTCACTTGAGTAAAAGTACTATGATTTATTACGGCTATAATGTTCCTATGATCATTTTTCTCACAAGCCTCTTTGCATAATCAACTCAGTTTATTTAAAAAGACTTTAATGTTATTTATTTATAGAATGAATGAATATTAGAAAATGTATGAGCCAAAAACTGATTGATATCTTATAAAATGTTCATGAGCCCAAAACCTTTTTTTCAACTATTAAAAAAATCTCATAAATGAGGTCACGTGTGTTGTGGCGAGTTCGAGTCTGGAGTTTCTTCATCATTTATTCCTCTCAAAATGTTCTGCTTGCTGTTGAACTGATGCTGAACTGTATGTTGTTGATCAGTAGATACACCATGCTCCAATCAAAACAAGTTTAAAACAGCGTACGCTCGACACCGATTGGTGGATTGCTGTGTGTTTTACCAGTTCATTTTTTAATCCTCATAATTGAAATGAAACAACTGATTTTGCAAAATGTAGTGCTAAATGTAAGAGAATTTACTTTGAAATGTGATGAAGTTAAAGTAAAATTCTCCCCAAATGGTAATACTTCAGCAAAGTACAGATACGCGAAAAAGCTACAGTACAGTAATGAAATACATGTACTTACATACTGTTATATCCAGACATATCTAGGTTTATACAGACATGCTTGGGTTAAAGGTCAACACATCCAATGTGACTGTGTAAAGTTCAGTGGAGATCGGGTTTCGAATTCCTCTCAGCTCACGAACGCACCCTGTACCATCCTATGACTCAGACGAGACCTTCATCCAAACAGCACCCATGGTCGCGAACACGTACGCAAACACTAAAACAAACAACGCTATATTGCATGTTAATTATTGCAATCCGAGTCTTCGCAATATCGATATCAAAGCTTTTTATCGAGTTCCGTTACCATTTTTTTTACTAGCCTTAGAGAAAGCTAAAACAATACCACATCTCATATCCGTATCGTTTGACTTTTCAAGCACGACATTATAAAAAGCAGTAGAGGACACATATGTCCTATACTGTTTTTGACGTAGCAAAAATGAACGCTTGGCGCCCACCCGATACGACTCGGCGCCTCATTATCGAGCCGTATCAGGTACATTAGATCAGGGAAAGTGGCTGGACGTCTGATTTCTAATTAGCTCCTTTAGGTCTAGTAACCCGAGGCTGAACAACTGGCGCCCAGATGAAAGAAATGTCAGCTATAATCCAAGAGCCCTAGTTCTCTTTTCCTGTCCAAGTCACTGTGTCTCTGTGGCTGAATGCTGCAGGGGTCAGGCTATTCATAGTCCAGCATTCTGAGCGAGGATATTTGTGAAGCACTCAAGGCTGTTTATAGAAACGCAGGGGGGCAGCTGATACACACTTCGGAAACAGAGACGCAGTTTGTGTCCAAATCCATAGTCACTGTATTGTCTCACACACATACAGAGTTACACAGTTACCCTGCCATAGGTCTTCACATATACTCATTATACTCTTTAGCAATCATTACTACTTTTACACACAATTACACACAGGTTTTTCACTTATGTGTCCATGCACTACTAACTCTGTTCTGAGGGGAGTGGGGGTCAGAACAAATCATGTGAGATGTTTTCATATCCTAGAAATTATTCTGTGGTTATAAAAATTCCAGTAGTGGAAAGTAAATAAAAGCATCTATACTCTATATAGAAATATGTCATAGCCATTCCAGTAGTATAAGTGAGTATAGCAAAAAAAAAAAAAAAAAATAATTAATGATATAATAATGTAATAAAACATTAATAGGAGAATACATTTAACGATGAAAATTTCAAATAGCAAAAAAGTTATGTAATAAAATGGATGTAGTAAAATGTTTAGGAGCAAACAGTTTATGTAGTAAACGTTCTAACTAAAGATCTTATGTAGGAAAATATCTAGCAGTTAAAAGTATGTAGTAAACATTTGATGCTGTAAAAGTTCTAGTAGTAAATATTTTATGCAGTGAAAGTTATAGTAGTAAAACATTTGATGTAAAATTGTTTACATTTTTCTGTACAACCCCAATTCCCCCAAAAATGCTGGGACAAAGTAAAGTTGTGTAAAATATTAATAAAAACAGAATTCAATGATTTATGAGATATAAACATTTTACAAACCTATATTTTTATTCACAATAGAACATAGAAAACATCAAAAGTTTCAACTGAGCTGTTCTTTTTCTTTTTGGCTTTTTTTGCCCTGAGACCTGTTGTCGACCATCAAACGCAAAATGACTCTCTTTTCCTTGACATTTTCTCAGTTTAAAACCTTTGATATGTTTTTCATGTTTTATTGTGCATATAATACAGCTTAATGAATCTGTTTTTTATTTACATTCAATTCTGGTAGTAAAAAAAGTTGAAAATTCTAGTAGAAAACATCTTATACAGTAAATTTCAAGCAGTAAACATTCTCTATAAAAATCTTAATAAAGTAGTAAATGTTCTGTAGAAAAGTTTTACATGAGAAAAAAAAAATTGAAAGAAAGGAAGTTTTGATAGTTAAATCCATGCAGTACAAATGTAGTTTTTGAAAGTTCATATCATGAAAAATGTATGTAGTAATTATTTATATAGTGGAAATTCAAATTGTAAGCAATGGAGTACATTTCAGTAAAGTATTCTACAGCAGGTTAAACCCATTAAAGCGTTCACTTCAACCCGGGCTGGATTTGATCGAACTCAGTCCTGACCACATCTGTATTTGGCAGACACCTTTATCCAGAGCAACTTACATTTATCTCATTCATACAACTGAGCAGCTTTGGGGTCACGGGCCTTGCTTAGGGGCCCAGATGTGGCAGGATGGTGTGGCTCAAATATGAACTCACAACCTTCTGACCCAAAGTTGAATGAATTAAACACTAAGCTACCACATTCCACTCATGCGTCTAAGACTCATCTACTGTACAATATCCTCCTTCCACACCCCTTCACAAGCTCTTCTATACAAGTTTATGTTTTCTGAACCCATATTTCCTCTCTGTGTCTCTAAGTAGAAGAGAACTGAAAAGTGGAAACAAGTCCCAGTTCAGTGGAAGTGCTCGGTGTGTAGAAAGTACACCATGTTTCTGAGATCAAACCGATGCAGATAATAAGTAACATTGGTCTGTCTCAAATTAAAAAATTGAACGATTGTGTGGTGCGTGTTTCTCACCAAGTCCTCAGGAGGTCTGTTGATCTTGGGCCATTCCACAGAGGGACCCTTCACCTGAAGAAACCTGTGGAACAGCTGCTTAAACCCCTCGAAATCTTTTCTGGACACCTGACAAAAAGCACACAGGCGTTAATATTTCCTCTGATATTAGAAATCAACTCTTTCAGATCGAACACCTCATCTCGAAATAAACTGGTGATACTGGAAGCCTGATCAGTTCTGCACTGAAGATTCATTCTCACACTTCTGTATTATGTTCTAGTAATTAAGAGCATCACCTTTTGACCTCCAACCTAATGGCTTTAAGCATGCAGGGTTGGATGAGAAAGGTGTAATTAAGCAATTCAGGATCTCTCAGGAGACCAAACAGTTCAATTACAGCTCTTGATGCTGTTGGAGGAGCAATTGTTGGAACACTGGGTCACCTGTGGGTTACCTGTGCAGATCTCTAATAACACTCGCTACGTTCATACTACTTAAATATTTATTTTAATAAATTAGTTTGTTTTCCAAAACTCCAGACAGGAAATGTGTGCGCACAGAAATGTGTGCGAGCCTTTACCCGAGTAAGAAAGCAAACAAATGGTAGTGTAAACAAAGTTTTTACACAAAGACAGAACCATTTGTGAAGAGAATAAGAAGTTCCATACTGGTACCAAAATGTACGTCGATAATCAAGCCTTGATTTTTGCCGACATTAGGACCACGCCTTCACCTGGTATATAACTATGTTTGTGACAAATAAAAATCTAGAAATTCTAACACCTTTTTCCAGTCTCACTGATGGCTGTCAGTCAAGTGTGCTCATTAGAATACCAGGCCACACCCACTCGAAATGTTATCACCACCTTCCCTGGAAATCTGTAGATGCTGAAGGTTCAAATAGACCCAGGGAATTTTGTAAAAAAACAACAACTTCCAATTGATGAAATGATAAATTGTCGTAATGCACTTTTCTGAGGTGGTCGCAGGTTCCATGGTATATGATTGGATTTTTTTTTTTACATTGAAAGAAGTATTTAAGTTCAAACCAAATGTGTAATATTAATTTATTCAATCAGACTTTTATATAAGTCTAAATACTTTTTAAACTTTTCCCACTTTCAGTTCATTTAGATACAGTACTTTCTTTTAGTTTTCCTTCTCTCTTTTTTGCTACTGCTGGTTTTGTGTGATGCACATCAGGATACATATCCTATATAGAAAAACTTTGGCCATGTGATATTTTGGTCACTTTCTAGATTTAAATGGGAAGAAAAAAAAAAGCCAGAGATTACAGTGGACTGAATTCCATCTTAAACTTCCAGGAAATCAGTTGTCACGTAATCACGTGATCCGGTCTTCCTTCCCGCCTGCTTATCCTGTGCCTTCTCAGATAACTGCAGTGTCCTTGAGTTCATAACCTTCTCTTGAATTTTCCTCTATAAATTTCCAGCCTGCACATTCAGGACCCCGGTGTAAATTTGTGCAACGCGAGGAACGTAAACGATCAGACTTCCAAAGAAGAGTAACAAACTATTTACAAAGTCCTACCTCAGCTTCTGCTCCCTTGCAAGTAGAGAGCAGATTTTCGAGCTCCTTGTGTATGGATTTTTCATGTTGCTGCCTGAGCTTTTCCTGAAACTCCGTCATCGGACCGTTCAGGCCACCGCAACTTAGTTCTACACGCCAAAAACAAAAACAGACGAATGAAGTATGACGGGAATAATCAATCATTTTAAATAATCCATAATCAAGCATGGAATTTGCAGGCATTAATACCAATCCTTCACTTGGTTTTCATTAGGGGTCCAAGCACCAAAGATCCCAAAGCATTTTAGGAACTGTTTTCTTTTTGTGCTACAATCTGAACACAATCAATACTACCAATATCGACACTAAGAACTCAAAATTCACCCCCAAATCACTTAAAATAAGTTTGTTTAACAGATTGAAGGATTTTTTTTTGCAATAACTCAAGGAAAAATTTTTTTTGGTTTCAATAAAATGTTTTAAAAATTTATTTTCTTTAAAATACAACTTACTGAAAACACCTTGGTTTGAATTCCATCTGTCACTGGTGTCTGGACTCAAGGGGTCCAAGCACCGGACATGCAGAGGATTTAGTGATTTGGTAATAATTACAGTCTAAGCAAGGCAAGTAAATTCTTACTCATTAGTTATTTTCTTGCCGTCATTCCTCGAAGGTAATCATTAGGAAAGAATTCACCACTAATCACTTAAAAATTTGATAATCTTTTTTTGTCTTAAAAAAAAACTAACAAAAATTATTCAATTATACAACTTGAGCTCCCTTCATAATATAATTGCATGAAAATCTGCTGATATGAATTTAAATTTAGACTGGTGAAGTCACAATGAGCTTCACAGCTGACCAATCAGCAGCTTCCCTTCAAACATTTCCCTCTTTCACACTCTGTACATTCTTGTCTTTTCCTCCTGACATCCTTTCATCGTTGATTTAGCTCGTGAAAAAAATCTTCTCACCATTTTTCGGGTGTGTCCAGAGCAAACTGATATCCATAACCGTTTTTTTTGGGTTTTTTTGCCAATGACCTCCAAATGAATTTGACGGCGATGATTTCGGTGGCGTTTTTGTCGCTTTGAAACCAAACTTGGGTTTAATGCCCTAAAGCGTCACATGGGTGATGATCTCACCATCCTACAAAGTCCAACTTTCACAGGAACAGTTATATAATGGAAAACAGATGCAGGAACTCAACCAAGGTATGGAGAGCATCTGGGTTTGTATTTGTAACCAAACAGTATACCAGCTAGTGAAGAAAATACAAACAGACCCATATTGAAAAAAACACTATATTACAATTTAGGGAATTTTAAGATTGCAGTGGATGAAAAATTGCTAATTAAGAATCAATGAATGAACTTCTATACAGGATTTAAATCCATCAAATCCACAAATGAGTTTGAAGGTCCATAGAGAAAAACAATGTATTTTACAGTCACTTACAGAGACACAGCATTACTACACTCACCAGCAACCGACAGAACCGACATGATGATAATAATAATGATGTCTTGTCCCCCCCCCCCTCTATAGTTATTCCTTAATAAAGTTGGAAATCTCGCGATATTTCACGATACTTCACTCAGCCTTAATTAACGGTCTGTTCTCAGTTTGTTTCTTGAAGTCTTCGTGCCAAAACGGAGCAGAAATCGGATTTCAATTTTTTTTTTTATTATTAGAAATCGACCTATAACTGCACTGAGACTTTCCCTGGAGCAATCTACCGATATTTAACTTGACATTTCACCCTTTTATAACAACCCATTCATCATTCGAGTTCTATCCAGATCTTCACTCCTCCTTCTTCGTCTTCTCCTGCGAGGGATTCCTCTGTTCAATTTCCCCCCCAAGAGTCAACAACTTTAACAGTTTAATAAGAGTATTTCATTATGTGCTATAATATCTGTAGGATCTGAGCCGAAGCAGTGTGTTTAGGGAAGAAAGAGAAGCGAGGGTACAGTACAGAGCCTCCTTTTCACCCAGTTGTAGCACAGCCCACCTCCCCTCCCACTTCCAGGGGCAAATAAATACTCTACCCTTGATAGAGGGGAAAAACAAAAGCACTTGGAGGACTGACAGTGTGTGTATTCATTATCATTACGCCACTTGCGTGAAAGCTGGAGTTATGACGTCACAACATATATGCATTTTTAATTGATTCATTAATGAATTGATTGATCAATTCAACAGGGGTAAAATAAAGCAGAGGCAGAGGCAAGGACGGGGGGGTTTCTTTGGGGCACATGGCTCGCAGCTTGTTACCTTATAAAGCTCTAATCCCTCCAAAGGGCAAAAGGGTGAAACGCTCGAGCCCAAAAAACATGCTCAGAAAAGCCAAGCACGTGATGGCAGCATGCCTTTTAAAAAAGAACACGAGAAAGCTGTGCACTTCACACACACATTTTACATGACAAGCTGGTGGCTACAATGAGCAGCGTTTTCTTTTTTACTTACGCACCAAAACTACCGAGCGATATACAAGAGGACTAGCACCCGGAAGCTGCCCCACAATCCGGCGTCTTGTAGGCCGTGGTGACCACCGACCAATCAGGATGAAGAAAAAGTCTGCTTGTGGCCAATCAGATCGCGCTCGGTAACGTCGTCTTACCGAGGTTTATAACTTATACAATGCTGCCATCTTTAGGCAGCAAATGGTACTGCATGTAGTTATTTATATTACGTTTACATTTTTATCCAGAGCGACAAATATCTCATTCATACAACTGGTACTCATTCAAATAAAGTTATATAATGGGAAATAGATGGACCAAAAACGCACTCTATTACAATTTAGGGGGTAATATGAAAATATGGAACAGTTATATAATGGGAAAAGATGCAGGAACTCTCAACCAAGGTATGGAGAGCTCTAGGTTTGTATTCGTTACCAAATAGTATACCAGCTAGAGGAAACATACAAACAAACCTATGTCAAAAACACATTATATGGAATTTCAAGATGGGGAAAATGCTAGCTAGATGGTACAAATGCAAACAACTAAACTTCTATCCAGATTTTAAATAGGTATCAAATCCATAAATGAGTTTGCAAGTTCCATAGAGCAAAATAATGTAATTTACAGTCACTTATAGAGACTTACAATTATCTCTAAGGGCCTTGCTCAGGGGCACATGAATGTGTTGGGTACGTGGCTGGTGTGGCTAGGATTTGAACAAACGACCTACAGATCCAAAGTCCAACGCCTTAGCCACTAAGCTACCACCTCTTCTATTAGTAGTAGTATTTTTGTTTTGCATTGTACAGGGTCCCAGGTCCTAAGAGTTTCTTATCATGCTCTCAAAAGTTAAATCTGGGCATCTTCATGCAGAATCTCCAAGACAATGTTTCTCGAACATGGTTATCTATTAGCTCTTCAGACCCATGTGGAGAAACAAGGGGCTTTTTTACTTGTCACATGTACATTACTGCACAGTGAAAATTCTTTCCCAGCGATGTTAGGAAGCTGGGGCCGGCCATGATCAAGCATCTCTGGAGCATAAAAGTTTAAGGGTCTTGCTCAAGGGCCCAAGAGTGGCATCTGGGCAATACTGGGGCTTGAACCACCAACCTTCTGCTCAAAAAGTTTTTTTAATTACATTTATGGCATTTGCCAAATGCCATAACAAATCCATAGCGCCTTTTTTATGTTATCGTATCTTCATACAGGTGAGCAGATATAGGGTTAAGGGCCTTGTTTAAGGGCCCGAGAGTGGCAGCTTGGTGTGGCTGGGATTTGAACTTCCAACCTTACGATACAAAGTCAAATGCATTAACCACAAAGCTACCACCTCTTCTTACATGTTAATGTGCATTACAGAACAGTAAATTTTTTTCTTCACATATTTCAGCGATGTTAGGAAGCTGGGGTCAGCCATGACATAGCGCACCTAGAGCAGAGGGTTAGGGGCCTTGCTCAAGGGCCCGAGAGTGGCAGCTTGGCAATACCGGGGCTTGAACCACCAACCTTCCGATCAGTAGCCCACAAATAAGCCTTATAATAGAATTTTATGTATTGTTAATGAGTCAATGATCCAAAAGTAAAAAAATAAATACATTTCCACTTAAAATCTTGAAGCCAACGAGGCCATCATTGTTCCTTTTATTGTTGGAGCAGTTAAATTATTTTTATTTTTTTAGAGAAAACAATGACAAATGTGCGTTTCAAACCATGAATCGCTTATACTCTCGTTATTGCCTCATTAACACGCTGTGTAATGTAGGGAATGGTCCAGATGCTCCTCGTGTCTTTACAAATTATAGAATGTCACATTCTCTTCCACACAAACAGGCAATGTGGAGTTTTACAGTTTAGAAGAATTTGTGAGCCGTTTTGAGGAGGAATCGTGTCGTCATGCGGTGAGGAAGGACAGAGCCGTGTCTCGCTCCTCGATCAGCTCGGCCGCGGTGGCGTCAATCTTGGCGTGAGAGAAGTCGGTGATAGGCAGACCGTCCACCACCTGCCAGGTCTTGTTCTGTGTGTGTTTGCATGCATGGGGGGGGGGGGGGGGGTGTTAGATAAATGCAGTGAAGCACAGAATTAGTTGTAATTATTTTCAATTAATAGTCACTTTTTATAACAAATACAGTGTGTATACAGAAATAGAAAGAAAACAAACTAATAATGAACGAGCAGAAGCTAAAGAGTTCAGACCTTGATGGTGACGGGGAAGGAGTACATGAGGTCATCAGAAACGCCGTACGAGTTCCCGGTAGAGTAAACTCCCATTGACACAAACTCACCCTGCAGAGAGAAGGCCGGAGAGTGAATGACGGACAGGGAGAGAGTGAGAGATTTTTAACAAAAGGAGAGGTAGAAACAAAGTGAGTGAAACCAAGAGACTGTATGGGAGAGAAAGAAAAGATAAAAAGCGTGAGTCGGTGAGAGACACAGAGAGTGACAGAGAGTTTGAGTGGAAGAGAGACAGGGAGGTAGGTCAGACAGAGATGGAGTGGGAGAGAGAGCACAAGTAAGAGGAAAAAATAATATAGGGGACAGAGTGGAAGAGAAAAGTTGAGAAAGAGCGAGAGTGGAAAAGGGACAGGGAAAGACAGCGACAAAAAAGGTTTGAGAGACGAAAAGATTGATAGAAAGAGAGACCGATATAGTCATAGCACATTCATAGCATCAGCGAGGGAAAAAGACAGGGAGACAGAGTGGGAGAGATAGATTGAGTAAGAATAAAGGAGTGATAGAGTCCACGAGGGACAGGGAAAGTCTCGGTTAGAGGGCAGATAGAGACAAAGTGGGAGAGAGGGGGAGAGAGAGGGAGAGAAAGAAAAAGAGAGTGGAAGAGGGACAGAGAAAGAGAGAGAGAGGGAGAGCGAGAGAGCAAGAGAGAGAAAAAGAGAGGGAGACAGAGTGGGAGAGAAACTTTGAGAAAGAGTGATAGAATGGAAGAAGGACAGGGAAAGGATCAGTAAAAGATCAGATAGAGTCAAAAAGAGTGGTAAAAAGAGAGACATTCATATAATTAAAACACACTACATCAAAAGGACTGTGTGTGTGTGTGTGTGTGTGTGTGTGTGTGTGTGTGTGTGTGTGTCCACGATGGACGTACTTCAGGAGTACCGAACCAGATGTCCCTCATGTGGTCACAGATGGCCTTGGCAGCGGACATGGCGCTGGACAACTTCCTGGCTTTGATCACGGCCGCCCCGCGCTGCTGCACCGTCTGAGAGAAACAGGAAACTGTGTTAAGCGTAGCCGTGCGCTTCGTTCTGAAATCTGCAGGTAGAACTTTTAGTGATTCAGAGCTGCACTCACGGTGATGAAGTCTCCCTTCAGCCAGACGTCGTCCTTCACCGCGTCATACACGCCCACCTCCTTGCTGTGCAGGTTGACGGTGGCGTGGTGGACGTCGGGGTACTGCGTGGACGAATGGTTTCCCCAGATGATCACGTTCTTCACTCTGTCTGAGGACACGCCCACCCGCATCGCCACCTACCACCAGGAGAAGAGGAGCGACTGTCAGGAACGTGCCCTGAAACCCACTTCATACTTCATTCATTCTTCAAAAAATAAATCCCAAAGTGTGTAACCTGTGAGCGAGCCCTGTTATGGTCCAGCCTGGTCAGGCAAGAGAAGTTCTCCTTTGGGATGGATGGAGCTGACTTGGAAGCGATCAGACAGTTGGTGTTGGCTGGGTTTCCCACCACCAGCACCTGAGATCAAGAACAGTGCTATTTGTGTTAAAGTGTGCTGAAATAAATGTAAGTAGAACAGTTAAGTAGATCATATATTTAGAAAATGTTATATTAAATGTAAAACACACACACACACACACACACACACACACACACACACATCTGCATTACCCAAATGAGGTCTAGCAAATGTAAACAATTTAATAAAATGTTTCCATTTCTTTGGTTTTGATCAAATATTTTTTGCCAATATACTCGATTACTCAATTTAATCACTATAATAATAAACAAAAAGTATATTGAATAAATTTTATGTATTCTTTTCTTTATATATATATAAATTTATTATTATTATTACAATTTTATATTTTGCGTTTCTTCACCCCAACCGTAACGAAACTAAACCGAACCGCGTCTTAAAAACCGAATTGCCAACTGAAGTGTGAATTTTGTGTACCGTTACACCGTGTACACATTCATACATGCACGCACACATTCAATTACATTCATGGCATTTTGCCTTTCCAGAGCGACTTACAGTTATCTCAGTTATACAGCTGAGAAACTGAGGATTAAGGGTCTTGCCCTGGGGCCCAAGAGTAGAGGCTTGGTGTGGCAGGGATTTGAACTCACGACCTTTGGCTCGGAAGTTCTTGCCCGAGTTAACGAATAAGCGACCACCTACCATGCCAATTGGAAAACTTACCCTTATCTCAGTTATACAGCTGAGCAATTAAGGGGCTTTCTCAAGGGTCCAACAGTGGCAGCTTGGATTTAAACCCACAACCTTCCGAACAAAAGTCCAACATCTTATCCACTGAGGTTGTTAAACCCAAGCCTACTCGATCAAACATAAATACTACCATCACAGGTACAGAATCCTCCCCTGTATGCCTAAACTACTGATTTCTTCACACCCTGTTACAGTCCAAAGGCCATTTTTTCCGCCTTGATCTTCACCTTGACTGTTTTTTTGGCGTACTTGTCCAGAGCAGCTCCCTGCGTTTTGAAGATGGCCACGTTGGCCTTCAGCAGGTCCTTCCTCTCCATCCCCTCCTTCCTGGGCATGGAACCCACCAGGATAGCGGCATCCAGGTCCTTAAACCCAACCTCCACCTTGTCGGTAGGGATCACCTCTGCAAGCACACGTTCTCTGTGTAAATACCAAGTCTACTACAGTGGCTCAGGACCACTGGTTGCATGAACAGTTTTGCATTTAACAATGGTGGAACTTTAATGAATGGACATTTGGTGTTGAGGATGAGGATGGGTTCCCTTTTAAATCTGGTTCCTCTCAACAACTGGGGTGAGGAAAAAGCCCCTCAGACTTATTGAGGAAGAGTTTTTCTTCACCCCAATTCTGCCGCTGGCTAATTCTTAAGGGATCAACTTACAATTATAAGGAATGAACTTATAGGCACTAAACTTATACACTCTTTTATACAACTGTATATCTGTTTTATCTCTGTAAAGCTGCTTTGAGCGCTATACAAATAAAAAAGATTTTTTTCTTTTGTTAATATTTGTGAACCAGTAAGTGCATTTCTTAAACATTTGTACAAACAGTACAACACATTAGATTTTTTGCAAAAGTATGTACTTTTCTCAAAAAAACAAACAAACAAACAAACAAAACTTCTCAATCTACGCAATTTTGTACTCAAATTTGGACAAAAAATTTCCTTGTTAAACCTTAAGGCTTAATTTGGGAACAAATGCCACCAAACACTGCCACCTACAGAACTGAGTCTGCATCTGCTTCATTATTATAAATAGCCTCAATTTTTATTTTACTATTCCACTGATTATTAACTGCCTCTGTCTGATTAGTGTCTGCTGAGTCTTGAATCGGGAACACTTTTTATCAGAATGGACTTCAGTCTGTGTGTCAGTTTTTACAATGCAACCCATCCTTCGGACTCCTCCACCTCCCCTTTGCTGTTCTGATTGGCTCAGAGTGAACCAATAGGACCACTAGATGCACCACACACACCTCCAGGCGCTCAGGCAGCTGCTGAGTCATGGCTTTTGAATGGAGGATAAAGTGTTCAAGATGTGAAGCACTTTTTCGAATCTTTACCCTTTGATTCAATGCTGATCAAAGATCAGCCTCATGTTACAGAGCTCGAAGGTGTGCGATGTAAACTGGTTTGAGACCGATCCCTGGTTCTGACCTCTGAGCAGCGGGAGGGCGCAGTCCTGCAGCTCCATCACAACACCGTCCAGCACGGGCAGCATGGGCGGGATGTCCAAGAGCACCAAGATAATTGGCTGAGATACAGAAGACAAAAAAAACAAAACAAAGATAACAAGCTGGAGCTGTGATCCTTCTAATAAAATAATAAATAAACCAATAAATTGTTGACTAGACTTTTTTTCCCCCGACTAACTGTTTTTTTGCCACACAACATGCAACTGATTTTAACACGTTCAATCGCACTTTCCAACCTGATCTTTGCCGAACACATCTCCTTTGGCGATGCTGAAGAGCAGAGAGTAGGCGATCTGACCGGCGGCGCCCGTCACCAGCACACGGATCGGTTCGGCCTGTCGGGGGAGGAGGAAAAAAACAACCAAACAAAACAAAACGGATAATTAACGACCAAACATGGCAACCTGTTCCTGCGTAGACCTGAGAAATTATGACTTGTGTATCAGCGAAAATGACCAGTTCAAAAACGAGGCCTGGGAAAACGATGGTGCTGAAAAGACATGATGTTTCAAGTTATGCGTAATTTCTATTTTAAATTACAGGATATTCAGAAGTTCACTATTTGCCAAAAGATATAATCTGCCTCAAAACCATACGGCCAAACAATTCTTAATATTTTTTAAGTAATTTGCGTGGAGATAAACTACAAGTAAATAAAACCAGAATATTTATTTCGTCTTTATTTGCATCTGTTTTTTGTCTTGCACAGGAATTACTATTCTATATAATTTTTACATTGTAAGATAATCATAATAGTCATAATAAGTCATAATATTAACTATACATATATTTTTTGCATGCATTATATATAGTAAAATGTACGTTATTATACTCTGAAATTCATATATAACCACTTTGTCTATTTAGATTCATCACCAAAGCAGTGCTGTTTTATTTTCTATCGATAAAACAATTGCTGGATTTCTGGATAATTTGTTTTGCAATACAAACAGACAGCAAACAGCATCCTGCAGCCTGAGCTTCTGCGCATGTGCGTTAAGAAAGCGAACCTGCGCTAATTAGATATTATGCATAATTCATTCGTTAATAATTAACCACAGTTTTGACTTTTTTTTCCTGTCTCTGAATTATAAAGTGCATCCAAACTGTGAAAGAAAGCAGAAACACACATTTAACAGCCCGTCACATAACCGAACAGTTGCTAATTAACTAATAATAAACAACTAATAAATGTCATTGATAATATTTAAATCTGGACTGTACCATTCCCCAAAAAAAGGCAAATTACACAAATTTAACAACGCAATAAAAAACACCTAACCAGCTTACAAGTTGCTAAAAATATCCACGAAAACTTGTTTCAAATCAAATCAAATCCATTTTAATTTCTCACCATGTTTAATTTTTTTTTTTTTTTTTTTTGGACGAGTTGAAATGTGCGTCTAGGACTTGCGCTGTCCCAAGTCAGGACCAGACAACACTGTCACCTCTACTCTTATACCGAAAAAGACCTTGCTAATGTCAAGAGCTGTAGGGAAGTGTAGTTTCTTCTATATAGTAACGCGTTTATGTTTAAACCCCAAAAAAACTACATATCCCAGAAATCCCTGCTTCCATTGAGCGCGTCTCTGCGTTTGATTCGTCACGCCCATTCCAATACCATATATGGAGTGCATTTCCGGAAACAAGGCTACACTGAAAAATTTTTTTTGCCTGCAGTTTTTGCTGATTTAATGAATGAATGCTGTGGCGACCCCTAATGGGAGAAGCCGAAAGAAAGAAGAGGAAGAATGAATGAATGCTTGTAGAATGCCTAGAGATATTATTCAAGCAAATACATAGTGCATTTTATTACACACAATGTTAGTTTTCAATGAAAAGCTTAACATACTGAGAAGTTTACACTATAATCTAACGACAGGCTTGTAGGAAAAAATCACACAGAAAAACACATAATATTAAATTTGACTTATTACAGACGAGTCATATCATATTCAAATATTATAAAAGAAAAATCTTAAACCGAATCGAGTTTCCTTCTCACCATCTACACAAAATCGACTTATGTAGGAGGTGGTATCAAAAGGTTTCGAGACTAGTTTTGTAACACGCCAACAGATGGCAGCACACGGCTGCACGCACAGTCACAGGGAGCACCGACCTTTATAAGTCAGTGTGCCAAAAAACATCGTCCTGTGTCCTTTGGGAGCTGTGCAACTCTTGTTATTCTGACCTTCTTCTTCTTCTTCTTTCGGCTTCTCCCATTAGGGGTCACCACAGCGGATCATCCGTCTTCACACCCCCCTGTCTTCTACATCTGCCTCTGTCACACCAACTACCTGCATGTCTTCCCTTACTACATCCATAAACCTCCTCCTTGGTCTTCCTCTTTTCCTCCTTCCTGGTGGCTCCATCCTCAGCATTCTTCTACCGATATACCCCATGTCCCTCCTCTGCACATGTCCAAACCATCTCCATCTCGCCTCCCTCACCTTGTCTCCAAAACGTCCTGCATGCGCTGTCCCTCTAATAAACTCGTTTCTAATCCTGTCCATCCTCATCAATCTTGTTATTCTGACCACGTGTGTTAAATATATGTAGAACAGGGTTGCAAAATATCTAAGTGATTTTTGGCCAAAGTTCAAAGTTTTTTCATGCCATAGTTCTGATCTTTGAGACGTTAATGAAGCTCTCTGAAATGTAAACAGGACAGAGTTTGGGGTGGCCAATAGGGTGGCCACGCCCCTGAGACCAGAGGTCGCTATCCACGGTGCTGGACTCGGATCTGGCGTTGCTGACGCTTCATTCGTCGATAAAGCAATGAGATGACGTTAAACCCCAGGACCGGGGCGTTGCGTTTTTTTTGGTTTTTTTTTCTTTTGTCCTGTATTATGCATGATCGTTGCAGAGATCAGTTTTCTCAGTTCTGCAGAAATAAAGCCACAGCACACGCGCTACGGATTTCATTTCAGCAGGATGAACTCACCAACACCAGACTATAATGAATTATTAAAAAATAAAAAAATAAAGCACGCAAATGTATCAAACTAAAAACAACACACTATAGCATACAGTGCCTTGTTTTTGCTGACGCGAGAGAGAAGCGTTTTATTGCTTTACCTGCGCAGAAGCAGCGCGCACCACCAAGTACATCGCGGCGAGCAGAGTGAGCATGGCGTCGTGAAACGCCCTCGTTTATCCCTCTGTGCTGTAAAGAGAAGGATACCCTTTTACCAGCTCTCGGAAAGACGCAGTTATCTTTAACGATATAATGGATGGAGAGTGTTGGAGATCACTGTCCGCAGTGTCTCCTCTACAGCGCCGCCGCGCGGTGATCCGGCTGCGCAGTGCGTCTTTTTCTTTTCTTTCCGGGATCAAAATAACCCCCGTAATCAAGATAAACTGAACCACAGACTTAGTAACTACAGACAAACATTGTGATAAACGCGTTTTCTTTCACCAGATGTGTCAAATAATGCCTCAGTGAAAAAATAAACAGTGAATAGTGAATACTAACATCATTATAAATATCAATCAATCAATCAATCAATCAATCAATCAATCAATCAGTCACATTACGTTTGATGACGTCACTGCATCATCGTTTATAGGGAAACTTAAATGCGGTATTTTTTTTCTTACAGTAAATATTACTTTTGAAATAATTTAATTACTATATAAATGATTGAATCTTATTATTTCTGGTTTTATTGTTGAAGAAACACATACGGCTCCAAAAGTCAGATGTCCCAATATTTTTGTTCATTATGATATGTTCTTAAATAAAAGTATAAAGCATTGTTAATAATAACAGTTCAGGACAGTCTGATTGGATCATCTTGGAAGACACCATATATACACATACATT
>JAAIIK010000276.1:329269-348892 GCA_014706435.1 Silurus glanis
AAAAAAAAAAAAATAAAAAAAACCTTGACGTTTTCAAAAAAGTCCAGATCGGCCGAAGTTATGGGCTTTTGCGTCCAGATGAGGGCGCTGTACGACTTGGTTTTTTCCTCTTCTCCTTCTTTCATACGACTTGTAGCGTCTCTAAAAACACGTACGTCAGTCGTTAGTATTCGTATATGTAGATATACCCGTGCATGCCCAGTATATTTACAACAACAACAAAAAAACTCTCGTGCACAAACCTGGATACGATCTGCAGGTCTCGAACTCGGATTTTGTCCGAGGACGTGTTGATGGTCTGTGCAGGTGAGAGGGATGAGGAGATAATTAAATGAGGAAGGTATTTAATTAATATTGCATGCAGAGGGAGACATTTATCTCGTTTCAGTACCTCCTGAAGCTGTCTGATTTCGGCTTTGTTGAACTTCGCACGGTGTGGATTCAGGAGCTCGATGGCAAACGGACGTCCTGAAGGAGACACGCGTGTTACAAGTGAGTTACTTGTCGCCTTTATATATATGGACAAAAGTATTGCGACATCTGACTGTCGCAATACAGCTGTTCCAGCATGACAATACCCCTGTGCACAAAGCCAAGTCCATGATGAACTGCTTTATATGGGTTGGAAGATCTCCTGCTATAGAACTCCAACCCTATTGGGATAAATGTGAATGCTGACTGCACCCCAGGTCTCCTTACCTCCATCAGTCCATGACTTTACTAACACCCTTGTGGCTGAATGAAATATTGCACAAATTTCCACAAAATCTAGTGGAACATCTTCCCAGAAGAGTGGAGGTTATTATACCAGCCGAATGGGATGTTCAAAAAGAACAAACATTCTCTTACCAATCTTATGCTCAGATGTCCACTAACCTCTGTCCATATAAATGTATTAAACACATACAATTGATCATTCTGGAACAATTGCTTGGTGAGAGACTTTTACTACTGGACAAAATGATACATCATATATACCCATTATATAATCACAACATCGATTACTTCCACATACCGTTCCCTAAAGTCCGTACGTCCACGTCTTCTCTCCCGGATGAGCAGAAGTTGAACCCTGCAAAGAAATGGACATTGTCTTAAAGCAGCTGTACAGAGATAAAGTGGTTATAAAAGAATGTATGAATTTGTTCCCTTATTATTTTTGTCCCTGATGATTGATCCAGTGGTGACTGTGGTGAGAAAAAACTTTTTGAGATGGCATGAGGACGAAAGAGTCAAAAAAGGAACTCGTCCTTATCACCAATGGATGTCCATTCATTCGAGTTCCCTCATAGTTTTGGTGTGCAGTGACGGTTGCTTAAATGCAACCTGTGGTTCTGAGCCATTGTAGCAGACTGGTGATGTTGATTAAAGTCCAAATCCATCCTCAAAGTTGTTGAGTTGCTCAGGTAGTCTGTTCAAATGAAACCAGAGTGCTCTTCAATTGAAGAAAATTCCATCCAGAGAAACACTGATCACTGGTACCTCAGGGGCATGTTTAACTCTGTAGTTTAAGCTTTTGTTCCTGTTTTATGTGCAGAAGATTCTACGCAAAAGCTGCGTCCGCTCGTGGTTATTTAGCCCCGCCCACGGCACGCCTCCGGGGAGCTCTGCATGTTTTCGAAGAGAAGCGTAAAGCTGTATCTTTCTTTGATAAATCTGAACAAATTGAGACTCTTCGGAGATACGAGGTGGTATCAGAACGCTTTGAGACCGGCTCTGTTTACATGAAAGTACATTATTTTTCTACATTAGACACTTTATCCCACAAAATAGTCCCCTTGTCCAGCCCCCCCCAGCGTTCCTGCCACGTGTCCTGGAATTCTTCTTTTCAGAGCGTGTAGAGCAACTTCAGCTATTCTCGCCGGATCTCCGCCAGCAATGGCGTCAAAACGCCGACCTTTCAGCCGAATATTCATCTTCAGGGAGAAGTCTGAAAGAGCCAAATCTGGCGAGTAGGATGGGTGAGAAAGTGAGATTGTGTTTTTGAAACGCACGAGAACTCGATGACGGCGTGCACACGTAGTCAGAATAGCAGACGTGGTAACGCACGTGGTTAGAATAGCACCAGTTGTCAGAAGTACACTGGCATACTGACTTATTAAGGTCGGTGCTCCATGTGACTGCATGTGCAGCCTTGTGTTGGCGTCCTTACAAAACTGGTCTCCGAACTGTTTGATACCACCTCAGATGAAGGATGCAATACTACTATATAGGTATTTATGATTAACACAAGATTGGCTGGAACTGTGTGTGTGTGTGTGTGTGTGTGTGTGTGTGTGTGTGTGTGTGTGTCTGACCGTCTGCCTTGAAGGCGGAGAGCAGCGGATTGGCAATCAGCTCCTCCACTGATCCTTCCATACGCCTTTCTCCATCGATCACCCAGGGGGTCTGAGGAAGCTCTCGCGAGAACTTATTATACCTCCCTGATGATACGAAGGATAAAATAATCCACACTTGACCGAGACATAAACCGGAGAAAAAGAGACTGTCGGATTTTACCTGCTATAAATACAGACGCGTGCAGGCACGTGGTCTCACGCGGAGTGCACCGGCTAGACGGGGAGACAGGTGGACACGGGTAATGTCTGCAGAGACACACAGGAAAGACGTCAGTAAACGTAATGTCAGCATGGGTCTTAACGTAGCACGTACACACACTTTCAGGCAGGATCAAGTGGAAATTCGGTGTTGGAGTTTCTGACCTGAGGAACTTCGCATCCGAGATCTTCTCCAGCGCCTTCACCACCGCCATCCTAGTAAACACGGACTGAATACACCGCAGTCTTAATTTCATCACGAAAATGAACGATTTTAACACGTTTTTTATTTCAAATAAGATCAGAACCACGAGTGCTCACCGCTTTGTTCTTCGTCGGCTTGAAGCAATCCGGACACTCCGTAGCCCTGCGAAATGACAACGCAACCGTTAGGACTTTTCGAAAGCTGCTAATGAGAAAAGAATAGACGTGAAAGAAGACAGGAAGAAGGGGAGGCATACAGGAAGTGGCAGTCTCCGTCTGTTTCTGGATGCGCAAACCCGACGCTGACCTCGAATGCACTCTGAAGGACGAAAACAAGACACGGTGTTAGCGTTAGCATGATATTTTGGGAAAACATTTTTTTACATCTAACATTTCTTTTATATAATCACACAACCTTGCCATTGTGTATTAAGAAAAATTGTACAAAGGCAAATTTGATCCGTTTTTTAGTTGCGCCCGATTTGCTCCTGTTAGCGCTTACTTTATGACAGCTGTACACACACCACTATAAACACTATATGGACAAAATTCTGTAGACACCTGACCATAAGATTCTTCTTTTTGAACGTCCCATTCCACATTTAGGCTCCATTACTTTTAAGATGTTCCACAAGATTTCTGTGGAGATTTGTGAGGTGAGGAGGCCTGGGGTGCAGTCGGCATCAAAAATTCATTCCAATAAGGTTGGAGCTACAGTGGGGGAAATAATTATTTGATCCCCTGCTGATTTTCTTACAAAGAATTGAACAGTCTAGAATTTTGATGGTAGGTTTATTTAAAAAATCTTTAAAAAATAAAAAAAACTACTTTAAAAAAAGGTTATAAATTAATTTGTATTTAATCAACTACCAATCAGTAAGACACCAGCCACAGAATCAACCTCTTCCATTCAAACCTCTTCACCACCATGGGAAAGACCAAAGAGTTGTCAAAGAACATCAGGGACAAGATTGTAGACCAGCATGAGGCTGAAATGGGCTGCAGGGCCATCAGAAAGAAGCTTGCTGAGAAAGAGACCACTGTAATTTGAAAATGTCAGAAATACAGGATAAGTCAATTGCCATCGCTCTGGAGCTCCATGCTAAATCTCATCTCATGGGGTGATGATGATTCTGAGAAAGGTGAGGGATCAGACCAGAATTACACTGGAGAAGCTTGTTAATGATCTCAAGGCAGCTGAGACTACAGTGACCAAGAAAACCTGTGGTAACTGCCCCAGAATGCACATGAACAGACCCGTCTGAAGTTTGCTGATAAACACCTGAATGATTCGGAGAAGGCTTGGGAGAATGTGATGTGGTCAGATGAGACCAAAATTGAGCTCTTTGGCATCGACTCTACTTGTTTGGAGGCAGAGAAATGCTGAATATGACCCCAAGAACACCATCCCCACTGTCAAACATGGAGGAGGAAACATTCTGCTTTGGGGCTGTTTTCGTTTCTTTGAAGACATCACCACATGAGAACCTTCTGGCCTCAGCCAGAATGCTGAAGATGGGTCGTGGATGGTCTATCAGCAATATAATGACCAAAAACATACGGCCAAGACAACAATCTGATGGTCTTGTAGCCCGTTCCAGTCTTGTGCAGGTCTACATCTTGTCCCTAACGTCCTTTGACAGCTCTTTGGTCTTTCCC
Organism: Silurus glanis; assembly: GCA_014706435.1. Classification (NCBI taxonomy): domain Eukaryota; kingdom Metazoa; phylum Chordata; class Actinopteri; order Siluriformes; family Siluridae; genus Silurus; species Silurus glanis. Next base: position 333,670 of record JAAIIK010000276.1, read on the forward strand.
ATGGTGGTGGAGAGGTTTGAATGGAGGTTGGAGGTTGATCTGTAATGGGTGTCTTTTATACACATAATGAGTTGATATTAGAAGTTCTTTCTTAAAGGGACAGAACTAATTTGGGTGTGTGGGAGTCAGAATTCTTGCTAATTTGGTATAAGATCAAATACTTTTTTCCCTTGATCAAATACAAAATAATTTATAACCTTTAATGGTTTTTTTAAAATGATTTTTATATATAAATATATATATATATATATATATATATATATATATATTCTCTCTTTTTCTGCTAAAATAAATCAAGCCATTTCCAAGTTGCGTTATACAGTACGATAGCGGCCTCTAGAGGCAAATCACTGACACCACGTGCTGTTTATTTGCAGTGTCTTTTTTTTTATTCATTTTGGATGTAATTGTTTTTATTTATTAGGAATGTTACTTTTTGTATCAGTTCGAATTTGTGTCATTTATTTTTAGCAATATTTATGACTAGCATTTATATATTCATACTGAATATATAAATGAATATATACTGAATATATAAATGTACTTATGTTTAGCACATTTTCATGATGCAGTACCTTTTTTGTAATAAAACTCAGTACTATTTTACATGGAGTGTTATGTTGTTTTTTTATCCAGCAGCCATTTAAAAGACTATCAATTGATTAATCAGTTATTGTCAAGTACGATACAACCTAACTAACGATATCGTTTGACCTCTAATAATGGGTATATCCACCAATCAGATTTGAGGATTCAACATCAATGATTTGCCTCCACTTACATTAGTGAGAACCGATGCTCCCAGTTCTTTTCCCACAAGTCCCTGTATGGCCCATTTGAAGGCGTCCTTCACCTGAACCACGTCCTCTTTATCCAGACACATGCTCTTCTCCCTGACACACACACACACCATAACCCATGTTAATATCAGTAATCCTATAGACCATGCTGGTTTATTCATCCCAGTGCTTCTCATTCTTGGTCCTGGGTTCCCAGGGTGTGTTAGAAAACATCAAGCATTCAAAACAAGGTGGTCCAAAACCAGGAATGAGGAGCCGTACATATCTTGTGGTGGAAAGCTTGTGCCGCTCATGTACCTGATTTCCTTCTTGATGTGCAACCAGCAGGAATGCTGAAAAAAACAGAAAAACAGAGATAAGTATGAAATTACAATTTTAAAATGCTAAAAAAAATGCTTAGCATGTTAGCGTGCCTCTCTGACAGACAGCTGAGCGGGAACAGAGACGGCCAGCATCAGACTGTCAAACTGGTACTCATGTTTCTTCACAACCTCCGACACCTTCAGAAAAATGAAAAAAATAAAATAAAATTATACTTAGGCAAGAATCCTACTATCAACCATGACTTTCATACATTTACACGGTTGAACTTGAATTTAGAGCTTGGATTATCAGTATTATGGGTCATGGAGCTACACAGAATCCAAACTGGTCCCATCAGAAACAATACAAATGGAAACGATCAGTGTCACATGACCTGATGGTCAACCAAAAGTGGATTTTAGCGATACCGGTACCTAGGTTGGATCGTACTTGCCCATAACCGATTAATCAACTGATTTTAAAATGGATACTGGATGAAACAAACAACCATAAAACTCCATGTAAAATAGTACGAAAATAAATAATTTAAAAAGGAGTACTGAATCATGAAAATGTGCTAAATTACATAAAAATGAGTATTAATAAATACAATTATATAATTGATAAATGATAAATAATAAATATAATATAGCGCTCTCCGTGCAGCGCACAGTCTGACGTAAAAACAAACAGCACGTGGCGTCAGTGATTCACCTCTAGGGGCCGCTCTCGTAATTACAGCGGACCTTCTCATCCGTTCCAGTAACGGACACAACCCGGAAAAACTACCGGTAAGGTTAATATCATGTTCCACTGTACTGATTATCGAGACCATATTCTATATGGAAAAAGTATTGGGACACTCGATTTTCCACCCATATGGGGTTCTTCCTCAAACTGTTACCACAAACGAAGAGGAACACAGAGATAGTAAAAGTACACACATCCTTCACTCTAGTAGAAGTGCAGATACTGATGTTTTAAAATACTCTGGTAAAAGTTGATGTTCTGGCTGCACTTTTTCACTAAGGTTAAAGTAAAAAGGTTTGGGCTCTGACATGTACTTCAGTAAAAAGTAGTCATTGTTACTACCTGTTTTGGTGTCACGTTGGTAACTGAACCTCACGTCATTATTAATATATTTATATAAGACAACTTCAAATGTTGTTCTCTAATGAATGTACCCAGACTGAAGATCCACCATATAGAACACAAGCAGAGAAAAGATGATGATGATCAGGAATGTCTCAGTTCTCACTCATGTTTACATCACTGACTCCCTCTGTCTCATCCACATTAACCCCAGACTTCTTACTGCCTTCTGCCTGCTCATTGTAAACTTCATAAACTACCGGTAGTCTACGTCTGCGGTGTGTGAGAGACAGGAAATGATACACCAGTGGATTGAAAATGCCGCCCAATGACAAGAAACAGGTTGATGGGCTGAAAACTTTGTAATGAAAAGAGAAAACATTGATCACGTCACCATATAGATTCAAACTAAAGTAACGAGTCTGTTTTGAAAATGTAAGAAGTAGAAATTACAGATATTTATGTAAAAAAATATGAAAGTAAAAAGTTGCCTGAAAAATAAATAGTGAAGTAAAAATACTACTTAAGTACAGTAACACAGTATTTGTACTTCATCACTTCCCTCCTCTGGAAGAACAAATATAAAAATACAATTGTGTAATTAAAATTTTCCCTTCACTTCAACTACGAGACCCAAAGCTGTTGCAGCATGACGAAGCCCCTGTGCACAAATCCAGCTCCATGAAGATCTGCTTTACATGGGTTAGAAGATGTGGAAGATCTCCTGCTATTGAGCTCCAACCCTATTGAACACCTTTGGGAACAAAATCTCCACAAGAACACTCCAAAATCTAGGGGAACATCTCAGAAATGTGGAGGAACAAATGGGGACTAAATGTGGAAGGTTAAAAAAAGGACATGGTCTGGTGTCCACATACGGAATATTTTGATGGCACAAACAGTACTGTTTTTTTTTCCACTTCAAATTATACCGTAGTGTTACCTTCAAATGGATCCTGACTAAAAACTCACCTGTTTGGCATAGCTCTGATCGCAGAAATGCTGCAGCACCCCGACACACGCCACACACACCCCTGACGCATCCTCCGTGCCTGCGTTCTCTCCAGACGACGGCTCCGTCTTCAATTTCTTACACGGCGGATCCTCCGTCTGTGGATCCTGAGATCGCTCACCATCCTCCTCACTGAGGAACGCCAAGAGCTCATGACGTATGTCCTACAGAGGGGCGGGAAATAAACAAACACTGATGGTGAACGTACGTGAATATAGTGTACCATGGCGTAGAGAAACGTCTGTGTAACACACACGCACCTCACAGCAGGGCTGATACGACGAATACTTTCCTACGCAACAGAACCTGAGGACGCATCTTCCACAGCATCCCGCGGCCAACAGCTTCCTGATGACTGGACGGTCTTTATCTTTAAGCGGCAACATCACAAGGGGGACAAATATCTCTGAGGGACAATAAAAAAAAAGAAAGAATCACCAGATCTCGTGTTTTCCGCAGGTTAGAGGTTGGATACTTAATCTATTATATAAGCACCCAGTTATTTCTGTCTTTCAACACCAAACTATCAAGTCTATGAAACACTTTTCACTCCAGGTTTGTCAAGCGGACATTAACGGAGATCTTTACATATTCGGTGAATTATTACATATTAGTTGAAATACATCCTGTAGATGCTACGATCAGAAACCTCAAGGACTGTTTAGATACACATCCTGGGTTAGAGGTGTAACGGTGCACGTGTTCGTACCAAACTGTTTCGGTACACGGCTTTCGGTTCGGTGCACATGTACAACCGGAGTTCCTACGGGAACGTATTAAGTGGCGGACCGCAGGTTTGTTTAGTCTCTGCCCCGCACTGTTGTGTAATGTCACTCAGATTTTGTTTTGTGCATGCGCTAAATCGTGCCACTTCCTTCATCGCCAACAAATCCTGACAATTCCACATATTGAGGGAGTGAATGAATGAAAGACGGAAGACATTCGTTAAAGTGTGCTGAACAAAGTGGAAGAGTTAAGAAGATCGTATGTTCAGAAAATTCTATATTAAATGTAAAACACACACACACACACACACACACACACACACCTAAATACACATCTGTATGACATAAATTGTGTAACAAATGTAAACTATTTTATTTTAATTTATATCATTATATTTAATCAATTAAATTTTCAATATGTAAACTGTTGATGTTCACAAATGTGAATGATAATAAACTGTGTTAATATAAAAAACGACAAGCAATTTTATGGTTTGCATTTTCTCCCCATAAACGTACCGAAATTGAACCGAACCGCAACTTATTTGTGTACCGCTACACCCCTAATCCTGGATACCTGAAGGTCGGTGTGGGAGACATAGAAATGATGCTAATGTGTAAATATTACACTTTGGCCATGCCATGGTCCTGATGATGGACTTGATGACCAGCACATTAGGTCTGATCTGTGTCTGGACAGTCTTTGGGTTGCATATCTGGCAACCCAGGCATCTTATACAGCATCTGAACACACATTATATATAATAATAATAATGTTAATCAGCATAATCAGTTTTTAGAGACTGCTGTTTAAAGATATTTAGGGTTTAATTATATGTGTATTGCCAGATTACAACATGGACCCCAAAAACACGTGATATCATTTAGTGCAGTGACTCAAATATTAGCTCATATACCCCAAACTTACCTTCAAATTCAGTATCAGATGCGATTTCACAGTAAATCCGATTTCACAGTCAATCCGATCTACTTGAATTGGATTACATTAGATTAAATAAACGTGTGCACCATTATGCGTGTGCTAGTGGTCTATGCAATAGGTAACGCTAGCAAATTATTATTATTTTTTTTAAGTAATCATGTAACCGTATTTTTTTTTAGAATGAACGTCACATAATTTCACCACACAGTGAAAAATTGTAACAAATAAATACAACTACAGAGGTGTATATTTCTTTTAAATAAACAATTAAGCCAGGCACGTGTTCCGCCGCATTTATGACGTCATCTTAATGCGCCCGACATAAAGGGGTCCTTTCGTGTCTGTGGTCGCAGCCGGTGCCTCTTTCTGGAAGGTTCTTGTTGTAATTAAACGAGAGTCGAACCGAATCCGAATCCATCCGAGCTTTTGGAGCGCTGAGAGTGTCAGCAGGAGGTCCCGAGGTTTTCCTTCATCATCGGGAATTAAGAATTTGCTTGAATTTAGATCTAAAATAAACAATAGATAAAAGATGCCCGAAGCAGCGATTGCCGTGCCGAAGGGTCCGGTCGGGGGCAGAAACAACGGAGGCACTTATGTGGACCGGGACAAACCGGCCCAGATTCGGTATAGCAACATCAGCGCGGGGAAAGGTGAGATTATTTATAAAAAATATCATGAATCCTTCATTTATAGTGTTGCGGATCTTTGAGCTGCATAACGGAACCGTTCGGATGCTGTAAGGACCGTTCGGAACCTTCTGGAAATCCAGAGATCTTGAAGGCAAAAGGTGCATTGTGCTGGTTTAGCTCTTGATAAGCTCCATGTATGGTGATGCTGCAGGAACTGGAGCAACGCCCCAGTCTCAACCCGCCATGTTTCCCCAATTCAGGGCTGGACGATGTGATCTGCTCTCCCGCATCGCGATACTCGATATGCGCGATATTTCACCTCGATATCTGCTACCAATGCAGTAAAATGCAATTTCTCGACCTTTGTGGTCTTATAAAGGTCTTAACATAGTAATAACATGTTACATGTGGAATATACAGTAGAGTAATAGTGACATGTGATATGATCAGCTGTTCAGTGCAGGAAAAAAAAAAAGCTACTCTAGGGGAGAGTCTGTGGTTGAGTGCAGATGATTTCGTTGGGTGGTTTTCACCACCTTCTGAAGGGCTTTATGGTCCGAAGCAGTGCAGCTGCTGTACCACACTGAGATGCGGTTTGTGAAGATGCTCTCAATGGTACAGCGGTACAAGTTCTCCAGTATTCTGTAGCACAGACAGAACTTCTCAAGTCTCCTCAGAACATGCAGGTGCTGTTCTGCCTTTCTGGTCAGTGATGTGAAATCCACATTTTTATTTCCCAGCACAATGAATCCCTTATTCCGATGTTTAATAATTTTTTTCTGGGAAGGAGTCTCCACTCGACCACCGCTCGGGTTTGTTTCTAGAAACGGATAAAAAGCGTACGATCTAACTGACTGCGTGTCTCGTTTCGCAGCCGTCGCAGATGCAGTCCGGACGAGCCTCGGCCCTAAAGGCATGGACAAAATGGTACGTTTTGTTGTTTTTTTATATTCCTCCGTTTTGCATATTTGTTGAAAATGAGTCTACTCGGGCGATATGATGACTGTGCTGTTTGTGTGGTAGATCCAGGACGGGAAAGGAGACGTCACCATCACTAACGACGGAGCCACCATCCTGAATCAGATGCAGGTTCTTCACCCTGCTGCTAAAATGGTGAGACGTGATTTCTTTCTGTAGGAGTTGCAGTGATGAAGGGAAACATTTGCCATGATGATGATTACTGTGGTGTGTGTGTGTGAGATAGCTGGTCGAGCTGGCCAAGGCTCAGGATATTGAGGCTGGAGATGGCACTACAACTGTGGTGGTGATCGCCGGATCTCTTCTGGACAGCTGTGCCAAGCTACTGCAGAAAGGTACACACACATTTTAACCTTCAGTAGTGTGTGTGTGTGTGTGTGTGTGTGTGTGTGTGTGTGTGTGTGTGTAATATACATATTAGGGCTGTCAAAATGAATGTTTTAACAGAAATAAAAAAAAAATAATAAAAATAACAGCACAAATTTTCAGGTTTGTTTGACAATTTTTATTTAAAATATATATAAATAATAAATATGAGGGGAAGTCAAACCCTTCAACGCAACACACGTTTATTCACGACTTCTTTTCTCTACACAGATATAAAAATAATAATTTTGAATCACTAGACGTTGCCTTTTCAGCCAACTGAGGGAAACATCCTGAACATAATTCTTAAAGGAGCCACGTATCACATTTAACTGTGCAGTAAAAAAATAAACATAACTATTTCTATTCTATAACTATTATATTAATCATTTCCAGAGTGGAAAAACATTAAAGATAAAATTATTAATAATAAAGGGAGAAATTTTATTTATTTATATATATATATATATATATATATATATATATATATATATAAAAATTATTTTTTTATTTTTTAAATTAAATCTCTGCTTGGTTTAAATAAAGAAATAATGAAAAATTGAATTAATGCAATACACTTGTTATATTGATTCGGTTGAGTAATACATTTAAATAATAAATCAACAAAAATAAAATAATTGGATTAATTAAATAAAATGAAGTACATGAAACGCAAAAGAATGCATATCACTAGAATGTTGTGAAACACACTGCTGATGACGGGAGGTCGTCGATTTCACACATTCGCAAAAGCGAATCCTTTTGTGGCCAAAAGTTTGTAAAGGCCTGACTGTAAGTTTGGGATGTGACGTGCGATAAAGAACTTTTTATTGGACTTGAGCAGAATTAAAGTGTAGAAAATTATATTAGAAATCAGAGGGTAGGAAACGCCTGTATATGGACTGATTGTGGAGTCCTGCGTGTTTATAATTGAGGTCATTAATAAACCTCGCCGTGGTGGTTCCTCAGGCATCCACCCGACCATCATCTCCGAGTCGTTCCAGAAGGCGGTGGAAAAGGGCGTGGAGATCCTGAACTCCATCAGCCAGCCCGTGGAGCTGAGCGACCGCGAGACCCTGCTAAACAGCGCCACCACCTCGCTCTGCTCCAAAGTGGTATCCCAGTACTCCAGCCTTCTCGCCCCAATGGCCGTGGATGCAGTCATGAGGGTCATCGACCCGGCCACGTCCACCAGCGTCGACCTCCACAACATCAACATCGTCAAGAAGCTCGGGTGAGTCACGAGCGGTGCGGATGCTGTGCTTTCGTTCTGCGTCTCACCTGTCTAACACCTGGCGTTTATGTTTCTCCAGCGGGACCATTGATGACTGTGAGATGGTGGACGGTCTGGTTCTGACCCAGAAGGTAGTGAACAGCGGGCTGTCCCGCATCGAGAAAGCCAAGATCGGCCTGATCCAGTTCTGCCTGTCTCCTCCCAAAACCGATGTACGTACAGACCAAACGAGATTCGGTGTATATCCTACTGAAAATGTTAAAATAGTTAAACTCTCCCTCCCTCTCTTTCTTTCTTTCTCCCTCTCTTTCTTTCTTTCTCTCTCAATCTCAACATATAGACGGCCCAAATTCACTCCTATCTCTAACCTTAAGAACCCAAAGTGTTTTTTCCCCCAGTTAAATCAATTTTCACATGAATTTCTCTTCTAATCCAGTGCTTTCTCTTTCTCCTTCTCTTGTCCGGAGCAGATGGATAACCAGATCGTGGTGTCGGATTACGCGCAGATGGACCGTGTGCTCCGTGAAGAGAGAGCCTACATCCTCAATCTGATTAAGCAGATTAAGAAAGCCGGCTGCAACGTCCTGCTCATCCAGAAATCCATCCTCAGGTACGCAACAGGAGAATGTGCACGCTTTAGTTTTGGCCCAGATTTTTTGGGGCAGTCCGCTTTGGACAAAAGCTCGATAGTTTTTAAAATAGTACTGAACTTTTATTAAATGAGAAACAAATGAATCTCAAATTTGCTAAATAAAATAAATATGAATGTATTAATAAATATTGAGACATGCATTCAAAGTGAAACAAAAAGTAACAGTCCAAATAAATAAAGTCACATCGAAAATTAATAAACACTTGAAATAACAGCACGTTGCATCAGTGATTCGCCTCTAGAGGTCGCTCACGTACTGTATAACGCAACCCTGAAAAACTATGGGTATGGATTTGTATTGATCCAGCAATCAGATTCCGGTGCAGATTAATCAGCAAAAACAACGAATAGGTCGACCTCCAGTATGGACGTTAATTGCGTTTCTTCCACCAAACTGTACTGAAATTAAATATTCTATCTTGTGTACTGTTACACCCCAAATATATTAAATATATAAGTTTCTCCGCAGTGGCATAAAAGAGAATTGTGGGAAAATGTTTAATGAAACGCAATTATTCTCTCATGTATTTATGTATTAAATCCCACACACTGTCGTGATCTGGTATTTTTGTCTCTGGAAAAGCTGCTTTAAATTTTCCACAAACAAAATCAGTGTGTTTATCTCCAGCTTTAAAAACTCCTTGCTACTCTGCTCTACACGCCACTGCCCAGGGACTTTAAACACGCTGTATATAAATAAAAATATAAACATCTATTTGAAATGACTGTAAAAACGTTAAGCGCACTGTGCTGTTTTCTTTCATTTAGTTTCAAATGATCCCAAACTTTGGAAACTTGAGGGTTTTCTTTGGCCTGAATCTTCTCCTCGCCCCTCGCTGTTTTCCCCTCGTTCCTCCCATTTTTCATCCTGCAGCGTCTCCTTTGTTACCCGTCCAGAGCGCGACAGTTTAGCGGGCGGTGCGTCAGTAATAACGGTCCGTGGGGAAACACAGTCCTGCGTTTAGTTAAATGGCCGAAATAAAGCATCGAGGCAAATTAATTTATTTGAGGAATCGTTAAAGCCCTACTTTAGACACACTGTGTGTGTGAGAGCATGCACTCTAACACCTTTTTGTGTTGTTTCAGAGATGCGCTGAGCGACCTTGCTCTTCATTTCCTGAACAAGATGAAGATCATGGTGGTGAAGGACATCGAGAGGGATGAAATAGAGTTCATCTGCAAGGTAAGAATCCAGTGCTCTTCATATCTGAGGATCTCGAGATCTGAAGCAGATTCGACCTGGTTTTTGACTTTATGAAACACTTTTGATTTCATGAATTCAAATTCGCAACGAATGTTTTCCAGACGATCGGCACCAAGCCCATCGCTCACATCGACCAGTTCACGGCGGAGATGCTGGGCTCGGCCGAGCTCGCTGAGGAGGTCAGCCTGGACGGCTCGGGCAAACTGGTCAAGGTGAGAGACCATGATCTGAGGACCGCTCGTGTCCTGCACTTGAGCTTAATTTATTGTAATGTATAGAGTTTGGTGTTGATTTCTTAACTGTGTGTGTAGATCACCGGTTGTGCTAATCCAGGTAAGACGGTGAGCATCGTGGTGCGCGGATCCAACAAGCTGGTGATCGAGGAGGCTGAACGCTCAATCCATGATGCTCTCTGCGTCATCCGCTGCCTCGTCAAAAAAAGGTGAACCTGTGTGTCTGTACGGGTAAAAAAAAAAAAAAAGATTGTGTGCTTTCTGAATCTAATAGATCTCCAAAAGTTTGTAGACCCTTCACCATAAGATCGACATGTTCTTTCACGTTTAGTTTCAATTTGCTCTTCTAATCATTTCCACTCTTCTGGGAAGATGTTCCACTAGATTTGTGTGAAATCTTATTCAGTTGTAAGAGTGTTAAAAAAAAAAAAAAAAAAAAATAAAAAAAAGTCCTGTACTGATGTAAGGTGAGGAGTCCTTGAGGTGCACTCATCTGATTGGAAAAAAGGGTTGGAGCTCCAAATAAGGAAGATCTTCCACATCTTTTAACCGAAAATATATCTTCAGAAATGTCATGCTACTGTGTCCAAACATCTGTAGAATTGTGTGGCTGGTTTGAGGTAACTGTTTGTGGAAGAACCACATCTGGGTGGGAAAAGTCAGGTGGTGCCCCACAGCCATAGTATCTTGCCCACTAAAAGACTAGCGCTGGAACGTGTGAACGTCTGAAGTATAACCCGTGTGACGTCTCGCCCCTGCAGGGCCCTGATCGCGGGTGGCGGTGCTCCGGAGATCGAGCTGGCTCTGCGTTTGGCTGAGTACGCCCGCACCCTGGGTGGCATGGAGGCTTACTGCGTTCGCGCCTACGCAGACGCCCTGGAGGTCATCCCCTCCACGCTGGCGGAGAACGCCGGTCTCAACCCCATCTCCACGGTGACCGAGCTGCGCAACAGACACGCTCAGGGCGAGACCACAGCCGGCATCAACGTGCGCAAGGTGGGAACGCTGTCGTGAACCGCACGGTAGCGGTGTAACCATGGCAACGTGTACAATTGTCTTGCAACATTATATTCTGAAGCCTCTAATATCAAACAAGCTGTAGTGTGAATTTTATTAATTTTTTTTTTTTTTTTTTTTTTACCCAATCAGGGTGGCATCTCCAACATTTTGGAAGAACTGGTGGTCCAACCTCTTCTGGTCTCCGTCAGCGCCCTCACCCTCGCCACGGAAACCGTGCGCAGCATCCTCAAGATCGACGATGTCGTAAGTAGCCCCTATGTATATAATATAGTGATTGCATGAACAAACACGTTCCTTACGCTCTCCGTCTTTGGTAGGTGAACGCGCGGTAAAGTGTGTGCGCACGTGTAAGAACGGAGCACTGATTGGACTGAAGCAGCGCCGCTGAAGGTTACGGGGACCTTACAAAAACCACCACTCCATAACCAACCGCTCACGAGCCGTCTGTAGATGTTACGTTGCATAATTTAATAAACTTTTTTTTTTGTGTGTCCTTTCTGCTTCACTTTGTTTCACTTCAGATACGATACGGGGTTTTAACAGAGATCCGAGTGTTTCTGATCACAAATGTTTCCATAACTTTAGTAACGATGGGAAGATCGGATCATTTCAGTGGAAGAGAGTCGAGAGATGAACTACTCCATTCTGTTTCTTGTACATAACCTACCGAGATTTTCTGATTTGCTCGTGCACGTCCAGTCGAAAATGAATGACGTTAATTAACTAATCGTTCATGAGCGAATAATCACTGCACTTTAGTAGGGGAGTGTATTTGTTCTCAATCACCCTAAAAAATGGTAAAATACTTTTAAGTTTAAAAATAATCAATTGACATATCAAATTCTAAATCGAAGTGTAGTTGTTGGGTATCCTAGCTGATGAACTTTTTATTTACTTGGTCTAATTGTGTGTGGTTGCTTTGAGTAGAATCATGAATGGATATTAATGAATTTTTATTTATTTTTATATATTATATAATCTTCCGCTAGAGGGCGGCAAACCACACTTTATGAACCACTGGTGTATATTCGATCCACACACACAATACTATGTGAGAATTTTAAGCAGTTGTAGGGAAACATTGTAGCAAACACGCTTTCATTGCGTGTTCATCAAAATGAAGTAAATGCACAGAAGACAAATCCAAATTTGACCTGCTTTCAATTCTTCCTTCTGCACACTTTATCGAGTCGCACAGTCAGGGTTTTTGTAGGATCAGTTTCAGGTGAATGATGAACCAATTCATCCAAGCAGGTGCTCATGATAATTAATTTCACATGTATGTTAAAGTACGGACATTAAATGAAAATGTAGGAGCTTCAAACCGGGTGAGGAATCGCCTAAATCTGCTGGTGAAGAAGTTGTGGAAGACACAGAAACAAGAATCAAGGGAGTTCTACTGCATCAGCAAGGTCTCTCCAAGGCAAAGATCTTAAAATAGGCTGTGGTTTCTAGATGTGGTGATCAAGCTATATTTAGGAAGCACAAAAAATTGGGCAATGTTGAGAAGCATAGACGCAGATGATGTCCAGCAGTGCCATCAGCAAAGAACTGGAGTCCCACTGGTTGGATGTTTGGCTTTTAGCCTGCAATTCTTTCATGATCACTTCTGTCCAGACGTCGTCTTTATGAAAGAATTGCAGGCAAAAAGCCAAACGTCTAACATGGAAAGTCTATGTACTGAAACAGAGGAACTGTGGAGCAGACAAATGGCGGCAGATGCTCTGGACTGATGGGTCAAAATCGGATCTATTTGGATGTAAATGTTTGCTGAAGTGCTGGACAGCGACACAATAATCAGCATCTGCAGGCAACAGTGAAGCATAGTGGAGGTTTCCTGCAAGTTTGGGGCTGCAAATGGAGTTGGATTAATGGTGTCATTAATGCTGAGAAATACAGGCAGATATTATTCCATCATGAGATACCATCAAGGAGGAATCTGATTGGCTTAAAATTTATTCGGCAGCAGGACAATGATCCCAAACACACAGTTAATCTCTCAGCGAAGAGAAGAACAAAGGGAGTCCTGGAGGTAAGTTTTGGTCTGAGATAATCGCATTAAATGGGGTTCTGCAGTATTGATGTTCGTAAGGAACTAAAAATAAAAGTATTTAGTAGTATTGGACCTTTTAATTAATTCAACACGTGGTTAACGTCATGGTTTATCAAATACAATGTAGTGCGTTTACCATTTTAAAGTGTTTATTTATAAATCTTGAGCAAATTTAGACAAACAAGCGCAGAATAAATTTGTTCCTACAATTTATAATGTTGAAAAAAAGGGCAGATAATTCGTCTTTATGGGAGAAAGATAATCTTATTAACGCGTTTGAGACAATTAGTGTCGGCTCGATCCCAAACGCAGTGGGGTTGCCCTACAGGAGTGCACTAGATAGGGCACTGAGTGCGGTGTCCCTCGCGGGGTAAAGTGCACTTCAATAAGGGAGCGGGAGTGGGATTGGGACTGGGAGGGTTTTGGTTGATCCGACACCGTTCACCGGAGACCCGAGCGGAAGTTTGGGCTGCTTGGAAGAAAACCGGCGCTGGAGTCGTGGTGGGGTTTCGAGTGTTTTTTTTTTTTTAATAAATAAATGGACAGCCCTCATCGAGCCAACGTGTTCGTGATGTCCTGCCTGAAAACACCGGTGGATCCGCTCACCAAAGTACCGCTGGCTTTGTACGAGAGGGCGCGTGCGAACAACGAACAGGTGAGTTGATCAGGTGAGGCACTTCCGGTTTGGGCTTCTGACATGATATTCTTTATATAATATTACATTTGCGCCAGACTGCTCAATTCTCAATGGAATCAATACATTAAAGTGGATTGCATTTAATTTTCAATTTGTTTATTTTAACCAAACAGGTATTTAATTTAAAGTTGTTTTAAATATGTTGACCTTTATAAAAAAAAAAAAACAAACAGGCATTGAACCAGAACAGTAATTAAAAAAAAAAATAAATAAATAAATAAAATCACCTAAGTCCATATCGAACCCCTATAACGCATTTGACGCAGTCCGCACCTGGTATTTCTCCCGCTTTATGCGTGCTGTATGAATGGACGAGGCGCAGGTGTACAGAAGGAAATCATCTGTCGGCCAATCAGAAATCAGAATGTGTTTTTTCCGGGTAAATCATGTGATCCACACGCGCGTTCGTTACTAGGCAACGTGGACGCGGCGCGTGGGAGTCGGAAGTGTAAGAGTTTAGTAGAGACTGTAACAATACAGAGTCGACAGCTGCATGACCTCCACTACAGGGATCCCTCAGGTAATGTACACACACACACACACACACACACACACACACACACACACACACACACACACATTCTCCATCCTCTCTGACCAGAGACTGCTGATTGGGTCATTGATGTGATGGGATCTACTTAAAGAGGACTGTTCAACTTAGCAATTGTGGTTATTCTCAATTGTTGATGAATTGATTGATTTGTGCTGGTCAGTTATGAACAATAGATAAACTTGAACTTTTACAAAAAAAAAATTAAGAGAATTGGGTGGGACTGAAATTCTCTGAATTCACTGTACACTAAATTTGGGGTCGGTACGTACCTCAGTTTTTAAGTCACGGTTTAATTTCTGTACAGTGAAGAAACACAGAACATAAAACTGCTTGTGTGGTTTTTTTTTTTTTTCTTTTTTTTTTTCTTTTTCTTTTTCTTTTTTTTTTTTTTTAATCACCAAAGTTTATTCTTATTTATATGTGAACATCAACAGTTTACATTTTTAAACTATTTTAAATTAAATGCCTGTTTGGTTAAATATATCAAATAATATTTTATTTATAAAAATTAAATATATAAAGATAAAATTGAATAAATCAAATTAATGCAATACACTTATGGATTCAATTGAGTAAGCGATTAAATTGGCACAAATTAAACTAATAAAATGAATGGAAATAAAAAAATAAATAATTTGTTAGACCCCCTATTTGGGTAATACAGAGGTGTGTGTGTGTGTGTGTGTGTGTGTGTGTGTGTGTGTGTGTGTGTGTGTGTGTGTGTGTGTG
>JAAIIK010000276.1:348902-359217 GCA_014706435.1 Silurus glanis
GTGTGTGTGTGTGTGTGTGTGTGTGTGTGTGTGTGTGTGTGTGTGTGCGTTTACATTTAAAATTTTAAAGACATGTCCTACTTATTTCAGCATACTTTAAAAAAATGTCTTCATTCCTTCCATCTTTCATTTATTCACTCCTACGATATATCGACCTGCCGGTTTTCTTGATGCTGGACATAAAATGCAAAAGGATCCATATCACTAGACTCATAAAAACGTTGGTGATGACAGGAAGTGGCGGCAATTTTACGCATGCGAAGTACAAATCGTGTTTCCTTTACAGATCGAGTAGCAACAGTGACACTGCGCTCAAATTTATGTATTTTTTTTTTTCTGTGCTTTCTGGAGACTAAACAAACTTGCGGTCCACTTAATACATTCATGAGGGAATTTTAACTGTTAAATAAGGATTTAAAAAGGATTGCATTCGGTACACGTGCACCAGACCAGTATCCCACTGTATTACACCCCTATTATAAATATATATAATGACACCATGGCAATAGAAAGCATCTGTGTTATAGAGTAACGCTATATAACAGAGCTATGCATAACAGGAAACTCGTACAGTAAAACATTATGCAAAAAACTACATTTACCCAATTCAACACGTTCTCCTTCCACTGCAGCCACAGCCAGATCCACATACATCATCTCTAGCAGAAATATCAATATTACCCTCATAAAATGGCCATGGGTTTTCCATGCATTTTTATTTTATTTTTGTGCATTACAGTTTTGCTGGGGATTTCTTTTCAAGCCCGTCTTGTAAAAATGTCTCTGTGACCAATTCAGTTTCTTATCCTCTGTCAGTCACTGTGGAATAAAGAAAAACTATTAAATCCACAAGAATATATTCGAGCTTGTGCAGTTTGCTATAGATGCGGTTCGCAAGCTCTGATTAGTGCACTCCCTGACCCTACAATTAAACAATGTGAAAATGCTTAGGTTATTGAAAGCAACGTGTACTTTACCCTGCAAGCGCCCTCGTTACTGATTCTGAATGCTTGCAGCAGATTCCTTTGACCCTGGCAACACGTGACATGACTGCTGACGTCTAACTGTATAGAAACTCTAAATAAAAAAAGCAGCACACCAGAGAGAAACTCTATGGAATGAAGAGACTATTGGGAATAATTTAATACATATTCATGAATAAAATTATATTAAAACGTAAGTCAGTGATTCTGATCCACCAGAAAACACCAGAGAAGACTTTGCTGGTCCTGACGGTATGCCACTGGAGACACCTGAATTTTCCAGCCATATGTGGTTCTTCCTCAAACTGTTACCACAAACCTTGAGGCACACAATTGTACAGGACGTCTTTAGATGTTGTAGCATGAAATTTTCCCTTCACTTGAATAAGAAGATGCAAACCTGTTCCAGCATGACAATGCTCCTGTGCACAATGCCAGCTCCATTAAGCTTTACATGGGTTGGAAGATTTGGATCTCCTGCTATAGAGCTCCAACCCGATTGGGATGTATGTGAACGCTGACCGCACCCCAGGCCTCCTCACCTCACCAACCTGACTTTACTAACACCCTTGTGGCTGAATAAAATCCCACACAAATTTCCACGAAAATAAGTGTAACATCTTCCCAGAAAAGTGGAGGTTATTAAATGAGCAAATGGACAGTAAATGTGAAATGATTGATGTTAAAAAGGAGAAAATAAATGTCTTATGGGCAGGTGTCCACAAACCTTTGGTGGTATAGTGCATTTGCGATACTGTGTGTAGATGTAATGAAAAATTGTCCAACGTTATTCAATCACTTTGATTAAATGTTAATATTATTGATATTTAAATAATATGATGCGTCACAAAGTCACTTAAACATCTGACCCATTCTTCCAGATGGAGTCTGATTCTGAATTCGGCCCAGATACCGATGAAGGACTTCAGGATGAAGTCTGCTGCCCTCTGTCTGTAGCAGATGGCTGTAAATTGGGTGGCCACATTGACCTGCAAGAGCTTAACCTTTCGAATAAGGAGTACTACCGCAAGCTGGACCAGCTGAGGAGAGCTCACCTTTGCACCATGGCTGATCTCAAGCTCATGCACATTAAGAGCCTTAATCTGAAGAGTGCCGAACCGATGAACGGCCATGACCGAGTCTGTCTGTGAGTTCCAGTTTTCTTTCCTTTTCCGCACTAGTTGATGGGGTTGAATACTTTTTAATCAATGGATGATCTTCATTAATTGCAAGGGTATCGGGGGGGGGGGGAGTTGTCTAACCTTCACCCTGGGCAGTTTTTTTGGTTTTCATTGGCAGCGAAGTAAATTTGTGTTTTTCCATGTGCAGGCTGCAGCATAATCGGCCAAACAGTACGACTGAAGGAAACCTGAAGACGGCTCTTTCAGCCCACGAGCTCCGAAGCACCACCTATGTGGATGATGTTTGCAATGCCCAAGGTGACCATATCAACCCAAATGTTTTAAAAGGTTCCCTCGGTTCTCCGAAAGAACGCATTAGAAACATGTGGCGAGGCTTCTGTATATACAAAAAGTCCTCAAGTAGGCAACAAGCATCCTCCGTGTCGCCAGAGAACCATCCAGGGGACCATCAAGCCATGGTGGAATCAAAAATCCAAAGGTCAAAAAATGGGAAAGGTTGGCGTCCGCAGGTGACCGTCCCCAAGCCCTTCCGAATGACCCTCCGAGAATCCAAATGCAAGGCGGTCAGGTCTCGTGCCGAAATCGAGCATGAGAATGAGAAGCTGCGACGAGAACTGGAGGAGCTGACCGAGTGTCAGCGCAAGTTCCGAGCTGCCCCGATGCCCTCTCATGTCCGACTGCTGCTATACGAGGAACTGCGGGAACGAGATGAAGAACGTCGCCGGGAGTTTCGGACTGCAGAGCAGCAACGCCTTCTTGCTGCCCAGAAGCCCTTCAGCTTTCTGGAGAGGGAGAAAATCAAGAAACAGCAGAAGGAGCTCAATATGCTCCTCTCCACTAAAGAGCAAGAGAAGCACAAGAGGCGCCAATTTCGAGCCAAACCTGTTCCCCGTGCTGTAAAAGAGGCAGCGTCGCAGGAGCGGGAAAAAGAAGAAAAGCTCTACCGGGAGATCAAGAAAGAAATGCGGGCAACAGAGATGCTCCTGAGCGCCACCGAGCCGCCCAGCATGCTGGCCAAACGTTTGAATGAACGCCATGCGCGGAAAGAAGAGCTGTCTGTCGACCAAAAAATCACCAACCACCAGAACAGATTCTGCTCCCAGGTCCCAGACTTTGATGCCCACTATAGGAGCTTCCAGAAGCAACTTGAAAGCAAGAGGGAATTCCGACCTCTGACAACTTGCAAACCATTTAAGCTATGCACAGCTAACAGCCCTTGTAAAGAGCGACTCGCAGCCAAGGCTGAGGTGGAAAGGAGAAGCCAAAGCGCATCTATGTGCCTGTTTGTGTCACTTTCACCTGCTTCATCCTCCGTGTGTTCGTCGGTCTCTGGGAGCCGTGAATACCTACCTCCTAAAATTACTGACACGGCCAAGAAACGTCAAGAAGCTGTTAGGTAACTGCATCCAGCCCTGTATTTGGTAGCCCACCTACCAACTATGGGCCTTCCAACCCATTGTTCGCTTGACTACTCCTTAACTTTACATGATGGTATGTGCTTCCTGTAGATTCTCAATCCAGTGTTAGCTGATCAAGAATAAGATCCCAAACAAACCAAGACTCTCACACAACCCCCAGTTCTTAGCTCACCCATCATTTGTCCTCCTGAGTCATCCCTCTAGCACCAGTCGTAAAAGCAGATCTTCTCCTTTCTGAGCAGGAAGGTTCTCGAACAGAGGAAGAAGGCCGAGCAGGACGAGGAGAAATGGAAGGAGCGACAGAGGCAGAAGGAGAAGAAGCTGCAGAAGCTGATAGCCAAGCGTGCTCAGGCTTACGACCCACACGTGGCCCTGGCACAGATCTGTGAATCCAAACTCAAGGAGTTCAGGTATTCAGTGGTTTTAAATTTCGCTGAACTTGCGTTGGATGTTGAATTAGCTCTGTGATTGTGACTGGTGTGTGATTTATTTATTTATTTATTTATTTTTTATTTATTTTTTTTTTTTTTCTTCAAATGGAAATGGGTGTTCAACAAGTTCCCATACTGGAGATGTACAGTAACTTTTATTTGTTCAGTGCCAAAAGTAAAAAGCGTGCAGTACAAAGGCTTTGTTACATTTCTTCCCAAATTCTACACATTTGTGTGTGTGTGTGCGCACCCTGGCACAGAAAACAGGACCTGCAGAGGCGCAGGGAGTATCAAGAGGAACTGAGAGAAATACAAGGGAGAGTGAAAAGCAGACCTCTTCTACTAGAACAAGTTACACAGGTGTGCTGTCTGTCTGTCTGTCTCTTTGTCTTCATCTAGCTCTCTGTCTGTCTCAATCTGCTTATCTATCTATCTATCTATCTATCTATCTATCTAGTCATGTATAGTTAATAATTAGAGATGTAATATTTGTTTTGTAGTTACACCTGCCTGTTATAATGTATGGTAATGGAATGTTGTTGAGGCTGCGTCACCATTAAAACGCATGAAACCAAAGTGCAGGATGACCTTAGATAATGGTGGCGGTGGGGAAATTAAGGGGTTTTTGTTTGCCTAATGAGATCTGTGTATAAATAGATGAATCATAGCCATGCTGAGCAGCTGCTTTGAGGACTGCTGTTTAATAAAACCCTGAGACTCTTAATAAAGAGATTCCACGACACTCTCCATCTATCTATCTACAGGTACATCTCAATAAATTAGAATATCGTGGAAAATTCCTTTTATTTCAGTAATTCAACTCAAACTGTGAAACTCGTATATTAAATAAATTCAATGCTCACAGACTGAAGTCGTTTGATTCTTTGGTTGTTTTAATTTTGATGATTTTGGCTCACATTTAACAAAACCACACCAATTCACTATCTCAACAAATGAGAATACTTCATAAGCCCAATCAAAAACACATTTTTAGTGAATTGTTGGCCTTCAAGGAAAGTATGTTAATTTACTGTATATGTACTCAATACTTGGTAGAGGGTCCTTTTACTTTAATTACTGCCTCATTTCGGCGTGGCATGGAGGTGGTCAGTCTGTGGCACTGCTGAGGTGGTATGGAAGCCCAGGTTTCTTTGACAGTGACCTTCAGCTCATCTGCATTTTCTTGGTCTTTTGTTTCTCATTTTCCTCTTGACAATACCACATAGATTCTCTATGGGGTTCAGGTCTGGTGAGTTTGCTGGGCAGTCACTACATCAACACCATGGTCATTTAACCAACCTTTGGTGCTTTTGGCAGGGTGGGCAGGTGCCAAATCCTGCTGGAAAATGAAATCGGCTTCTTTAAAAAGCTGGTCAGCAGAGGAAAGCATGAAGTGCTCTAAAATTCCTAGGTAAATAGGTGCAGTAACTAGTTTTTAAAAAACACAGTGGACCAACACTAGAAAATGACATTGCACCCCAAACCACCACTGAATGTGCAAACCTTACACTGGACTTCAAGCCACTTCGGTTATGAGCTTCTCCACCCTTCCGCCAGACTCTAGGATCTTGGTTTACAAATGAAATACCAAACTTGCTCTCCTCTGAAAAGAGGACTTTGGACCACTGGGCACCAGTTCGGTTCTTCTTCTCTTTAGCCGAAGTAAGACGCCTCTGACATTGTCTGTGGTTCAGGAGTGGCTTAACAAGAGGAATACGACAACTGTAGCCGAATTCCTTGACACAACTGTGTGTGCTGGCTCTTGATAGCTTGACCCCAGCCTCGGTCCATTCCTTGTGAAGTTCACCCAAATTCTTGAATGGATTTTTATGGACTCTTGGTTGGTCGTGCATCTTTTTCTTCCACACTTTTTCCTTCCACTCAACCTTCTGTTAACATGCTTGGATACAGCACTCTGTGAACAGCAGCTTCTTTGGCAATGAATGTTTGTGGCTTACCCTCCTTGTGAAGGGAGTCAATGTCTTCTGGACAACTGTCAGGTCAGCAGTCTTCCCCATGATTGTGTAGCCTAGTGAACCAAACTGAGAGACTATTTTGAAGGCTCAGGAAACCTTTGCTGGTGTTTTGAGTTGATTATCTGATTGGCATGTCACCATATTCTATTTTTTACATACAGATGAACGCTAAGAGGGCAGCGGAGAAGCGCTATAGTGAAGCTCTGCGTGCGTTTGGTCTCGACCAGGCCTTCATTAAAAGGAACGCTCTCGCAAGTAACCACGGCTGCACTTTCCCAGGCGGTTCAGAGATTCAGTCGCCTCGTACACACAGGTGGGCATGTACACTCGGTGGTATTCACTCCACACACACAATTTTATATTATACAAATAACAGAAAATCTATTTACTACAAACTACAAAGAAATCTGATGAATTGTATACTTTACAAGGTGGTATCAAAACATTTTGTGACTAGTTTTGTAACATGCCAGCAGATGGCAGCACAGTGCTGCACTCACAGTCACAGGGAGCACTTGGCTTTTATAAGTCAGTGTGCCAAAAGACATTGTCCAGTTTATATCGGAAGCTGAGCAACTGGTGCTATTCTGGCCAGGTGCGTTACTACGTCTGCTATTCTGACCACGTGCGCATTTTGTTACCGAGCTCTCTAGTAGAAAGTGTTCTAGAAAAAACTTCTAGAACACATTCCAGAAGTGGCAGGAACACTGGGAGTGCTGTGGCATCGGACTGTTTTGAAGGTGATAGTGTGTAAACATAGATAAGTAAAGTTCTTTCTTGATAACAGAGCTAAGTGTTATGTTATTTTATACATTTACTCTATGGAAAACCCCAAAAAATCACTTAAAACCCTGTTTCTTGTTTATGCAATTGGGAAACACCCCTCATATCTTCCTCATACTATTCACACCATTAACCAAATGAATTAGCAAGAATGCTAGAGAACTGCTCAGATACTAGCTTGAGTTTGTCACAGTTTGATAGGAGTTGAATTCCAGAATCAGAGTCTGGATTATTTTCTCAAGAATTGTTTTTCACTGCATCCAAATTTGTCTAAATTTATCACAACAGTCAAAGCTAATTTGGTCATGGCTACCTTTTAGCTAGGCTATGTAGCTAGTACGATAGGTGTATGTGAGGTAAAACTTTTTTTTTTTACTCAAGACCTGAGATAGAATATTTTTAAATGGGATAAATATATAAGATGTGTTGAACTTTTTGGGAGTTAATATTCAAAGGTTGTTCTTTTTTTTTGTTTGTTTGTTTGTTTGTTAGATTTTTTTGAGTTTGTTGGTTTGTTTTTTGTTTCCAGGAAGGACAAAACAGCCGGTGATGTGGAGAATGCCGATTCTGAGGATTATTCAGCCGCTGACTATCCTGCCGATTACGAAGATTATAAACATGACGTCGAGGATGTACTGATGGTCAGGAAGAATAAGAGAAAGCAGGAAGATGAGGGAGAAAAACTAGACGAAGAATGGGATCCCAATAAGGACCGAGATGCCATTCGTTCCTATGAGCACGATCTGGATTTTGATGATTATCAGGATGGGGATGACTGCAGCCATGGTAGACATAGCAACACAAGCATCACGAGCGATGATGGACAAAGAAAAGAAGATGGGAAAAGCGTATCTGGAAGTCAGGAGTCTGAGAGTGGTGAAGAAACGGATGAATGTGAAAGTGGAGACAAAAAGACCAATGAATCAGACTGAAAATGCTATTTTATTTGTGACTCTTGTTGTGGAAATGGCTGGGATTTTTTTTTTGTTTTGTACAGTATTTATTATAAGGACTGAGAATAAATTGGTCCATGCTTTTTCTCAGTTGCTTTGCTGCATTTTCTCAAATCATTCTTAATATTTGCAAACCACTTGTACAAACAACACATTGAGTTACTTGCAAAAGTCTGTACTTTTCTCAAAATCTCTGAAAAGTAAATATTTGTTACCTGACATCTCATTATCATCAAAATAACAAGTCCTTTTGTTTTTGTTCTTAAAATTGTTTAGTTGTCTTGTCAGTATGAAGGTGCACAGTTTCAGTATTTCCTGATGTAAACTGCAGTTTGGATTACGATGATTGAAAATGCACGAGGCTGAATTTCTTCTAAACGGCATCTATAAATTTCAACAGCACACATTCCTGCATGTGCTGTATGTTGATTGTGAGAGACCGATCAGGATTCGCACTTTTACTGTACTGTATTAGTGTATCATCCATTTTCAGAAATTTTTATTCTGTGTTTTGCTCCAATTGATGGTTCACAAGATTCACCTTTGATTTGTTTTAGAGAACTAGTTGATCACTGGTTAATCTGATGCTGTTCACTCGCCTTTATTAGTGACATTCATAATTCATCCGCACAATTCATCAACTCAACACACATTTGCAAAAAATGTTTAATAGAAATATAAGTTTGACAGATGATGACAACTGGTTTAACCATTTTGCATTCAATGACTAACACAATGAACTAATGCTGATAATAGTTAAGATTATTCAGGTGAGAAGCAGTATATTCTATTTTGAACAACATGACTAATGATAAAGTAGAAAACAGCAGACACAATCAAGTAAACGAATGAACCAAAGCATTCACAATTTGTTCATATGGTACTTTTTCATATTTTATTCATATTTTATTGCCATTTATTTCAATTTGTATTATTTTTATTATATTAAGCAATCAGTATAACCAAAGAAAGTGATGTAATGTGTGAAGGTATTAGTTTTGAGCATTAGTCTCTATCAGTGCAGGTGCAATGACATCATATTTCAAGGTCATGGACAGGTATGTTTGGCTGACCTGGAACATGCTGAATCTTTTTCTAAACTGTTACTTTTGATGATTAAAAAAAAAACAAAGATAGAAGGACTTGAGATGTTTTTGTTGGGAGTGACGAGGATGGACAGGATTAGAAACGAGTTTATTAGAGGGAAAGCGAATGTAGGACATTTTGGAGACAAAGTGAAAGAAGCCTGGTTGAGATGGTTTGGACATGTGCAGAGGAGGGACATGGCGTATATCAGTAGGAGAATGCTGAGGATGGAGCCGCCAGGGAGTAGATAGATGTGGTGAGGGAAGACATGCAGGTAGTTGGTTTGAAAGAGGCAGATGTAGAGGACAGAGTAGTATGGTGACGGATGAGCTGCTGTGGTGACCTCTAACAGGATCAGCCGAAAGAAGATAAAGGGACTTGCCAACATTATGTTATTAAAATGTAAAGCACCAAAAATTTTGACGATAATGGTGGCAGATGAGGTAACAGTTGACAAATTAAGCTGTAAGAAAGAGTATAAAATGGCTGTGATTTGGCTGTGACTTTGGACACTTCCATGAAACAGCCTGACTTTGTTTCTGACGGAATAAATCCTGATTCTTTGACATCACAACCTTGGATTCTGCATTGAGTCTATTATTTTTGATTGGAGTCTTTACTTTGATACTGAATTAGTTTGTTATTGTCTCAATTAGCCACGACATTCAAAGCAACGCAAAATTGCTTTTATGATTTGCACAAGTGACTACATGATGTGGAGACTGAACAAGTAGTTTTGAGAACTTCATTTCTGATCTGAGAAACGCTCCAAAGCAACTAAGAAAAACTGTAATTGTACGGTCTCTGTGTAGATATTTAGATCTTGATATAATAAATCTGCTGTCTTTCATAGCTGTGTTAGTGCTTGTGCTGGCTTTACTTTCTTTATACTGACTACATTTAATTAAAGAATTTCTGAAATATTTCAATTTCTAAGGGAAATGATTTCCCTAAGGTAATCCCAAATTGTATACACTGTTCACATGAATAGGAACACCTGTACACCTGCTCATTTATGCAGTCATCCAATCAGCGAGTCTGTGCTGGTTGCAAAGCAATGCATAAACATACACAGATGCAGGTCAATTTATCCAGTTAATGTTCGCATCAAACATCAGAAACGAGGTTGTTGGTGCCAAATGGGCTGGTATAAATATTTCTAAAAAACTGTTTATCTACTGAGAACTTCATGAACAACACACTCTACAGTCTACTGTTTACACAGAATGGTGCAAAAAACAAAAAACATTGAGCAAGCGACTGGTCGGAAAAAAATGACGCTGCCATGAAGGATATAGTAACTATATAGTCACAACCATGCTGAGCTGAAAAGCTCAGCAAATACCAAACCTGTGTTCGATGGGCTACAACGTTACAACGCCACACTGACAGGTTCTTCTCCTATCAGCTAGAGAAAATCACTTTGAGGCTATCATGGGCACAGGGGTGTATAATATCTAAAACTACATTGTTTGATCATTGTTTTTGTTATTAGGGATAGATAGATAGATAGATAGATAGATAGATAGATAGATAGATAGAT
>JAAIIK010000276.1:390793-400987 GCA_014706435.1 Silurus glanis
GTAAATTATGTATATAGAGCTGTAAATGGTGTAAATAAACAGTAAATTAGTATATAGAGCTGTAAATGAGGTATATAGAGCTGTAAATGAGGTAAATAAACAGTAAATGAGGTATATAGAGCTGTAAATGAGGTAAATAAAGTTGACCTCATCTCTCAGGTAGTCATATTTCTCGCTGTCTGGTAAAGTCGCTGCCCATGTCTTCTGCTTTCTCTTCATATTTCTGTTGAACACGTTCATGGCACCTCCTGGTCTGCTGGACATGTTCCTAAGGTTCCTCACGTGTCTCGCAGGTGGAGTGTGTGCTGGAGTGTAAACTCTCCTCCCTGAGGTAAAGGGAAGGTCACTGATGTTCCTGTGAGGAACACTGAACCGAGCTGATGCTCTGAGGAACACGCCGTGACAAACACACACACAGTTCATCAGATTGTTCATGATCTTTATCTTACAAAAGACAGAAATCTATAAACTAAAGAAGAAATGTAACACGTGAGTCTGAAGGATCCTTCATTCATACGCGCTGGGCTGTGTCCCAAATCACTCCGTAGTGCGCTTTAAGTTCCTCAACTGGTTCCATATTTCCTCACTAAAAAGTGAGTCAGAACAAGAAAATAAAACGTGGAAAAACTGCTAACAGTAACAAGCTAAAGTTATTACAATGTAATTTACTTTGTTTTGGGTTTCCGATTTCTTTTTAACCCCTAAGTGTACAAGTGTAGGGAGTAAAGGTTAATTTGGGACTGAAGCGCAGAGGAAGACGTCGCGTGTAAAACACAAAACAGGAAATGACGTCAAAGGAGCGACGGAGCCAAATTGGCACAGCTGGTTCGTTCTGTCACAGCTCTGAGATCAGTGAACCACATGGAAAGCATAAAGCACTGCTCACTAGCGACGAATAATCCGAATTCAAATCCTTCTGAATCACTCAGTGAACGGATCCGAGTCACTTGAGTCCATTGAGTCACTTGAATCAGTGGGGATTCCGCCTGCTTTTGCCATTGAATTCCACTAGATGGCACTCTCCGAATCCTTAGAACTCACCGAATTCGTGGACTCATGAATCCCACTTAAATCCCTCTGTTCCGCTGAATCCCACGGTTCTGGTGGATCAGACAGGACACGTGTAGGACCCACGAGTCTCTTGTGTTTCTGACCATACAGGAAGTTTCCTGAATGTTCCTGAAGTTTCCTGAGCATAATTTACAATTTGTATTTATATCTGTTATTATGAGTAACAAGACTCCAATGACTCAAGTGATCTGAGTAAATGAAGAGAAGGCTTCATGAATCCAGAGTCATATAAAGGATTGGGTTAATTAATCCAGATTAATCTGGATTCGCTCGTCTCCTGTGGTGTGCATGTTTGCATTAACTGCAGTTCCTGTGATTGTATAAGCAAATAATATGCTTTTAATATCAGAATCGGAAATAGCTTCATTACCAAGTATGTTTACAGACACAAGGAATTTGACTTGATAGCGCAGGTAGTGCAGGTGACTTGATAGTGCAGGAGAAAGTACAGACATAATGTAAAAAAAATATATAAGTAAAACAGACAATTAAATAATGCACTATATACAGAAGAAAATCTATTGTTTAAATGAATGTGAATGAGGGTTCTGGAGGTCTGTTGTCTTATTTCGCTGTGTACTGCATCAGCTATATATGGTTGAAATGACAATAAAAGGTTTTTGACTTGACTTGACTTCTAGACTTGAAGACAAAATATTATTGTAAACGTTTTAAAATTAATTATGATGTTATAAATTCTGTAAATCATCTGGACACCAAACAAAACTTTTGATATGTTTTTACACGGACGGTTTTATTTGCCGGACATTTGCATTATGGCAGATTTTGGTGCTGATTTGAGACATGGCGCATCAGTGAAACAAATGTTTAGTGATTAAAAAAATGTTTTATATATCTGAGTAAAGAAATGACGTGGTGAATAAACGTGTTTTGCTTCGCAGGTTTTAATTTCGCCTATTTTATATTTATTTATTTATAATATTAATAAAAATGGTCAAATGGAAATGGCGCCTCATTAATCGTGCGGTAATAAAATTTGTGCCATTGAAATGAATTTGCGTTAACGCGTTCATTTTGACAGCCCGTTTTTACACTTTCATGCATTCAGTTAGATAGAAAGCAAGTAGGACAAGAACAGGCCAAGTTTAATAGCATGTATTTGTACTGAGCAATGCCTTTGATACATTTCATTAATTTACATAATCACCTTTTTCCTGTTACAAGCTCATTTTTTGAAGAAATAAACCTGACTAAGTTAATCAGAAGTTATGATAAATGGATTAAAAACAACACATTCACACACCTCTAGTGTACAGACTTTAGAATCTTCTTAAGTCATGGGTACAAACAGATATCTAGACCCCTTTTTCCTCTTTTGCGACCGTACGTTTCACAAAATCATTCGCAAAATTCACAATATTTGTCGCTGCCGTGAGAAGCAAAACGTCCACCTCAGTGTTGTTTTCGATTTCATCATGATAGTTCTTTACAGGAAAGGTGTACTTCAGTGGAACACCCAGATTGACACTGCACTCCTCCAGCTAGAATGACAGACACTGAGAGTAACCTGCATGAACCTGCTCTGGTAAAGTTTCTCTACTGAAGACTTTTACATTTGTGAGAGTTCAGCTAAATGATGTCCTTGTTACTTACCTTCTGTTTGATTTTCTTGCTCCTGTAGATCATTTTCAGGTCCTCTTTTACACGCGGACATACTTTATCCACCTTGCTCATGACGATAACGACAGGAATTCCTGTCATGATACATGCAGGTTATTCAAAATGTTTTCTTGCCCTGAGTATTTCATCTCAGATCTTTTAGACAATGCTTTTTCATTTTGATTTAGAAAAAAAAGGAAGCAGGATGAGAGGACGGTTACCTAAATCATGTGCTTTTTGCAGAATTTCTTTCAGTTGATCAATGATTTTATCAGATGAACTGTCAATTCTGTCTGCTGGTATGACAAACACCAGGCAGTGAACTTTGTCACTTAGAGTTGGAGTTTTGTTATAGTAATTGCTTTCAGCACTCAGTTCTGTTTCGGTATCAAACTGAAAATAAAAACATGGACTGTCAAAACCAGACATTTCTGCTAAACACATTTACCAGCGCTAACATGGATACGGGTGTTGGAACTCGTTGTAAAAAATATAATACGATGGTGAAATTTATGTACCTGAATGCCCTTTTTTAAACAGCGTTAGCATTTGGAGTGCAAACAAAGAATTCACAATTATCATCTGAGGAAATAATGGTATAATTTTCTTTAATGGAACATGAACATTAGCTTACTGGATATTCCTCTTGTACATGACCGTGCAGTATGCTGATGATGTCGTTTGTGAGTGCAGTAGATGAACCTTCTTCAAGACCCATCGTGTCACCGAACAGAAATGGATAAGATCCATCGTTGTCTTTGTTCAGCCTGTAGATGGTGTACTGTATACAAGCAGAAATGAATTCTAACATATGTGTATGCAATTTATATACATTAAATGATGTCTGTCAGCTGTATTGAAATTCACCTGAACAAAAATAACAAGTGTATTTCGGTGCTAAATATTGAATACAGATTATGTATTGTTACCTTGCAGGTGACACTATTACCACCACTGAGTGAATGAGCGAGGTACGTATTGCGACCTTGGATGGCAGTATTAACTGAAGTGATAAAGGCAGACTTCCCAGCACCTGCTGGTCCAACAACCAGAATCCTGAGATGCTCGGAAATGTGGTTTAATTGAAACTCCTGTAGTTTCTGTAACTTTTTTTCGCTTTCACTAAAATAAAGTACAAAGAGGATATTAGCTAAAGAAAGTGTTTTTTTGTAATATAGTAAAAAATTTTTTAGCAAATATTAAGTGTTTGATTGTTTTTGGAAACATAGTCTGTATGGACTGTAATGATGAAATGAGTAAGGGAAAATAATTTAGTGCAATTAACTGCAACTAATGATCAGAGACTGGCACAAACCTTGAAGAAACAACAAAAGGTTTCAAAAAAAGATTCATGCGTTTTTTGCTAACTAACAAAGAAGAATATGGCAGATGACAGTGGTCATTGATTAATATAAATAAGATTGAGGTAATGAACAATTTTGATCATTTGCTGTGAACAGACCATGTCAGCCTGTGAAGAGTTAAAGAACGTTTCTCCTGAAATTCAATACAACAGCAGTTAATGCTGCCAGTGTCTGGGAAAAAAATGACATCTAATGTTATAATAATCCAATCAGGAAAAGAAGAGAGTGTGAGAGATCACATATTTAGTAATAGCTCTGTGGTTAAGATCTGACTTCTGGTAAAAAGGTGGCGAGTTCAAATCCCTGCACCACCAAGGTGCCACTGCTGGGCTTTTAATCCTCAACTTTTCAGTTGAACGAATGAGATAATTATAAGTCACTCTGGAAAAGAGCATCTGCCAAATGCTGCAAATGCTGCAAATAGGCAAATAATTTCTGATATAGTACTATCATAAACCACACCAAGTAATAGAAAAATCCACTACGACAACCAACAGAACAGTGGGAAAGTCTATAAAGAATAATAGAGTATAATTTAAATACAATTATACACTAAACCAGGGATTAAACTAAACCGTCATATTCTTAATATTAATGACGATTAATGATAGTCATTCACTCACCTCCATTTCATTGTCCTCCATGGTTTCTTTATAAGAAGAGCTGCGAGACATTATTAACCAGTGTATTTAATAGAGGTGCATACTACAATTTGTTATGGAATATCCTGATTTCAATAAATAAACATACACAGCGTACATTTGGAAAAACTGAATTATTGAGCACATTTTTTTTAGATTATTACTAAACTTAAAGGCTGATTTATACATTGGCCAGATGTTTTTTATTTTGAAGAGCTATTATTAAGCCATAAATAATATAAAATAATAAGCCATTTAACATCTCGAGTCATAAAAAATAAAATAAAATTGGAAAACGTACTTGCGGAGTCATCAGGTTGAGCTTGTGGAGTTGAATATTTTGAACCCATGGTGAAATTACTGTCCTGTAAAAGATGCAGGATGGATTATAATTAAAAGTTATAGACCTATTATTATATCGTGTCTCTATGTGACTTATGGAGATAAGTATGGTGAAATTTTGGTAAAGTAGGATAAAGTATTAAGTTGTGCTTGAACACTTACACTTGCACCTTAATGTGTATATAATTCACTAAGCTAATCTAAGTTTTTACATCCTTAGGAAGTGAAAGTGATTCATTAATCAATGTAGTGTTGGAATCCATATGTAGTTAAATAATATATGCACAATACAAGAAGCAGAAGAAAGAGAGTCGAGATAGCAGGCGGTTGTCCGATACACAATAAAGGCAGTCAGGCAAACAAAGTTAGTAAAACACAAAAAACAAAACGCTTAAGAACAGAAAATAGGTCAAAACACAATCGAATAATGGAAATGAAAGGCTTGGTGTAGTAAAGGAAACTAACACAATACTTCGTAATTAGCAAAAAGTGTCCAGAACTCCGGTGACAGGTCCCTATGGTGGCACAGTGGGGACGTTACCCCTGGGGCCTTACAGAACTCCCCTTCTAGGAACAGCTTCAGTTGTTCTTCTAAGGGGGCAGCTCTAGGTTCTGGGGCCAGGTTGACTGGGGTGACTCCAGTGAAACTCTTCCGTGAGGAGTGGGGAGTGAAATACGATATTGGGGTGGAAGTTGGAGACGATATGTTACCAGGTTGACCTGGCGCACTATACTGAACTGCCCTATGAGCCGAGAGCTTAGTTTCTTGCTTGGCAACTTAAGCCTAATGTTCCATTTTGACAGCCAGACCATTTGCCCCGGCTGATAGTATGGGTAAGGGCCTAATGGCCCTCTTGTGGCCTAAATGAGCCCTTTCTCTCAATTCCCTGTTGCAAATGAACCAGTCGTTAATGGCCGAGACATCAGATGTTTCTCCTGACCATGGGAATAGGGGTGGCTGGTAGCCCAAACGCACCAGAACAGGGTGAGGTTGGTAGAGGAACAAGTTTTTGGCCTATTCCACCCATGTGAGGAACTCACTCCACCACTGTTGTTCTCTGCTACAGTAGGTCCTCAGGAACCAACCCAACCCTTTCAGCTTGGCTGTTAGTTGGAAGTGATATCCTGAGGTGAGGCTGACGTTAATCTCCAGCATCCTGCAAAAGGACTGCCAAACAAGGGTTGTGAATTGTGTGTCAAAGTGCACGGCAATAGGAGTCCACGGCTGCTGGGGTATGGGGAGTGGTTCTAAAAACCTGCAAGGACGGTCAAGTCAAGTCAAGTTTATTTCTATAGCGCTTTTCACAACAGACGTTGTCTCAAAGCAGCTTTACAGAAATCAACAGTCAAGGTGAACGGTGTGCATTTATCCCTGATGAGCAAGCCATGGTGACTGTGGCAAGGAAAAACTCCCTTAGATGTTATGAGGAAGAAACCTTGAGAGGAACCAGACTCAAAAGGGGAACCCATCCTCATTTGGGTGACATCAAGAGTTTGATCATAAATCTTTCAACAATACAGAACACTGGAGAGAGAGAACTAATGAGTACTGGAGTATAAGATTATAAGTAATGTTCTTTCTACAGTCTTTGGTATAAAAGTAGGAGCTACTGAGCTCAACATTTGTGATCATCACAGATCCAGCAACAGCTTCTCCATGCCAGAGCCTTTAAACACTCCAGGAGGTCCAATGTCAAAACCACACATGTAGTGGGATCCAATTGGCACTGGTACGTCTCTAGATGGTTCAGGATGTTTGCGAGTTCGGCATCTACTTCTTTAAACTCCATAATCTTCACGAGGTGGGACGTGACTGGAGCTGGCCAAACCTCAGGAAGCCTCGGGATGGGGAGAGAAAGAGAAGCAGTGGAGAGGAATTAGCGTAGCTGCTGTTCATGATATTAACAGCACAAGTTGATAATGTGCATGTGATCAGATGTTCTGGAGCACAAGGTTATGATGTGATGTATGTTATGTGTTGGCTTTGCTAAAAAGATATGTTTTTAATCTGCACTTAAACTGGGTGAGTGTGTCTGAACCCCGAACACTGTCAGGAAGACTATTCCAAAGTTTGGAAGCTAAATGTGAAAATGCTCTACCGCCTTTAGTGGACTTTGCTATTCTAGGAACTACTAGAAGCCCAGAGTTTTGAGATCTCAGGGAGCGTGACAGATTATAGCGTGTTAAAAGACTGGAGAGATACATGGGAGCCAAACCATTTAGTGCTTTATAAGTAAGAAGTAGTAGTTTGTAGTCGATTTGAAACTTAACAGGAAGCCAATGTAGGGACGATAAGATTGGGGTTATGTGATCATATTTTCTTGACCTAGTAAGAACTCTTGCTGCCGCATTTTGAACTAACTGAAGCTTGTTTATTAATGATGCAGGACATCCACCTAGTAATGCATTACAGTAGTCTATTCTGGAGGTCATAAACGCATGGACGAGCTTCTCTGCATCGGATATAGACAACATATTTCTTAGCTTAGAAATATTTCTAAGGTGAAAGAAGGCTGTTTTTGTAACTTGGTTGATATGATTTTTAAAAGATAAGTTGCTGTCTAAAATAACTCCCAGCTCTTTTACTGTTGAACTAGTGGTTACAGAACATCCGTCTAAATGCAGGTTGAGATGCTGGAGTTTCTGTATACTAGTTTTTGGGCCGATGAGCAAAATCTCCGTCTTATCAGAATTTAAAAGTAGAAAGTTATGGGTCATCCAATCTCTTATTTCCTTAACACACTCAGTTATCCGAGTTAATTGAGCTGTATCGCCTTGTTTAGATGAGATATATAGTTGGGTATCATCAGCATAACAATGGAAGCTAATTCCATGCCTTCTAATAATATTTCCTAAGGGAAGCATGTATATTGTGAAGAGCAGGGGTCCTAGAACTGAACCTTGTGGCACGCCATAGTTCACTAGCATTAGCCTGGATAGCTCTCCATTTAACTCTACGAAATGGTAACGATTGGACAGGTAGGATTTAAACCAGCTTAATGCCTGTCCCTGAATGCCGATGTAATTCTGTAAGCGATCTAGGAGAAGATCATGATCTATAGTGTCGGAACGCAGCACTAAGATCTAGTAAAACTAACAGCGAGATGAAGCCTTGGTCTGAAGCTAAAAACAGGTCATTAGTGATTTTAACTAGGGCAGTTTCTGTGCTATGATGGGGCCTAAAACCTGACTGAAACTCTTCAAAGATATTATTCTCTTGTAAGTGGGAACATACAGTGCCTTGCGAAAGTATTCGGCCCCCTTGAACTTTGCGACATTTTGCCACATTTCAGGCTTCAAACATAAAGATATAAAACTGTAATATTTTTGTGAAGAATCAACAACAAGTGGGACACAATCATGAAGTGGAACGAATTTTTTTGGATATTTCAAACTTTTTTAACAAATAAAAAACTGAAAAATTGGGCGTGCAAAATTATTCAGCCCCCTTAAGTTAATACTTTGTAGCGCCACCTATTGCTGCGATTACAGCTGTAAGTCGCTTGGGGTATGTCTCTATCAGTTTTGCACATCGATAGACTGAAATCTTTGCCCATTCCTCCTTGCAAAACAGCTCGAGCTCAGTGAGGTTGGATGGAGAGCATTTGTGAACAGCAGTTTTCAGTTCTTTCCACAGATTCTCAATTGGATTCAGGTCTGGACTTTGACTTGGCCATTCTAACACCTGGATATGTTTATTTGTGAACCATTCCATTGTAGATTTTGCTTTATGTTTTGGATCATTGTCTTGTTGGAAGACAAATCTCCGTCCCAGTCTCAGGTCTTTTGCAGACTCCATCAGGTTTTCTTCCAGAATGGTCCTGTATTTGGCTCCATCCATCTTCTCATCAATTTTAACCATGAGCTGAAAGTTTAGAGGGATGGCCAGGTCTTGGTAGATTTGCAGTGGTCTGATACTCCTTCCATTTCAATATTATCGCTTGCACAGTGCTCCTTGGGATGTTTAAAGCTTGGGAAATCTTTTTGTATCCAAATCCGGCTTTAAACTTCTCCACAACAGTATCTCGGACCTGCCTGGTGTGTTCCTTGTTCTTCATGATGCTCTCTGCGCTTTAAACGGACCTCTGAGACTATCACAGTGCAGGTGCATTTATACGGAGACTTGATTACACACAGGTGGATTCTATTTATCATCATTAGTCATTTAGGTCAACATTGGATCATTCAGAGATCCTCACTGAACTTCTGGAGAGAGTTTGCTGCACTGAAAGTAAAGGGGCTGAATAATTTTGCACGCCCAATTTTTCAGTTTTTTATTTGTTAAAAAAGTTTGAGATATCCAATAAATTTCGTTCCACTTCATGATTGTGTCCCACTTGTTGTTGATTCTTCACAAAAAATTACAGTTTTATATCTTTATGTTTGAAGCCTGAAATGTGGCAAAAGGTCGCAAAGTTCAAGGGGGCCGAATACTTTCGCAAGGCACTGTAACTGGGCAGCGACAATCTTTTCTAAAATCTTAGACATAAATGGGAGATTTGAAATTGGTCTGTAATTCGATAGCGTGTTTGGATCCAGATTAGGTATTAATATTCAGAAGAGGCTCACCAGCTGTATATAACACTTCCTTTAGTAGATTTGTTGGAATGGGATCTAACTGACATGTTGTTGATTTACCTTCCCGTGGGCTCACCACCTGCAGGAGGGACCGTAAGGGACGGTGCTGTGAGGATTGGGCAGCAGTCGAAGGCGGGGGTCTGCTTAGACTGCTGCCCCCGCGACCCGAATTACGGAAAAGCGGGAGAAAATGAATGAATGAATGAATGAATGTTGTTGATTTAGCTTTGATAATAACATCATACAGCTCTTCCTGTCCTATACATGTAAAACAGTGGAGTTGTGGAGTTGAAGGTGACACTGTGTCAGGAGATGGTCTCAGAGATTGAACTGCCACAATTGTTTTTCTAATATTATCTATTTTTTCAGTGAAGAAATTCATAAAGTCTTCACTACTAAACTGTGATGGAACACATTTTTCAGATCCCTGATTTGTAGTTAGTTTAGATACTGTAGTAAAAAGGAACCTGGGATTGTTTTTGTTAGTAGCAGTAGTAGTAGTAGTTGTAGTAGCAGTAGTAGTAGTAGTATTAGTAGTAGTAGTTGTAGTAGCAGCAGTAGTAGTAGTAGTTGTAGTA
>JAAIIK010000277.1:0-16230 GCA_014706435.1 Silurus glanis
CTAATCTATGCTTCTGCCTTATTAGCTGTTAGCTCGAATGCATATGTCCATGCAATATTTGTTTCCTGAATCTAATTGCAAAGAATTTCTCTTCAACAGCTGGCTGAGTATTTGCAATAGGGCATCAAGGTGCTGTGGCTTAGTTGGTTAAAGTGCTTGTCTAGTAAACAGGAGATCCTGGGTTCGAATCCCAGCAGTGCCTGATACTTTTGTCCTTTGCTGCTTCCGCTTGAGTGCCTTCCAGCTTTTTCTTTATGGCTTGAGATAGAACATTGCAAGTGGATAAGATGGTTTCTCCGGGGCACTAAATGGTGAATTGCAGGCTTTGCTCTTACCCTTTTAAATGCTTGATAGTATTTGTTATCAATGGAAAAAACTGTGCTTTTAAGGACAGTGTTCATGACTCCACCATAAGATAGAGACTGGGCAAAAATGGTCTGCATGGCAGAGTTACAAGACGAAAACCGCTGCTGGGCAAAAAAAACATAAAGGCTCGTCTCAGTTTTTGCCAGAAAACATCTTGATGATCTCCAAGACTTTTGGGAAAATACTCTTTGGGCTGGCAAGACAAAAGTCGAACTTTTTGGAAGGTGTGTGTCCATTAAGGCTGGCGTAAAGGTAACACCGCATTTCAGAAAAAGGACATCATACCAACAGTAAAATATGGTGGTGGTAGTGTGATGGTCTGGGGCTGTTTTGCTGCTTCAGGACCTGGAAGACGTGCTGTGATAAAGGAAACCATGAATTCTGCTGTCTCCCTGAAGGACAAAGTCTGGCCATCTGTTTGTTACCTCAAGCTAAAGAGAACTTGGGTTCTGCAGCAGGACAATGATCCAAAATACACCATCAAGTCCACCTCTGAATGACTGAAGAAAAACAAAATGAAGCCTTTGGAGTGGCCTAGTCAAAGTCCTGAAATGAATCCTATTGAGATGCTACCTTAAAAAGGCAGTTCATGCTCAAAAACCCTTCAATGTGGCTGAATTACAACAATTCTGCATAGATGAGTGGACCAAAATTCCTCCACAGTGCTGTAACAGACTCATTGCAAGTTATCGCAAACGCTTGATTGCAAATGTTGCTGCTAAGGGTGGCCCAAACAGTTATTAGGTTTAGGGGGCAAACACTTTTTCACACAGGACCATGTAATTTTGGATTTAGTTTTCCCTCAATACTAAAAACCATTTATTTAAAATATACATGCTATGTTCACTTTTATGTTACCTTTTACTAATATTTAAATTAGTTTGATGATCTGAAACATTAAAGTGTGACAAACATGCAATAAAATAAGAAATCAGGAAGGGGACAAACACTTTATCACACCACTGTATATATATACATATTAGTAAAACCAAACTCTTTTCGTAAATGATTTAAAGTAATAATACTGTATTGTAAACATATAGTATACTACTATAGTAAACAGTATGTTCATGCGAATGCTGCCTGTATGAGGAAAACACGCCGAATGAGGACAAATATGCAGGAACCTGACCTGAGCTCCTATTGTTTCATGCAGTGAAAAGGAAAGTTGAGTATTTTAGCGCGAGTCATTTGCATGTTGTTAGCGTGATGCTCGGAGTTCAAAATGCAAGTTATTGCTCGTAATGTAAGTTAAATAAAATAATAAAATTTGCTCCTCCTGTAAAGTATTTATAAATCATGTTACTCACAATACAAGCTTCCACTGTACGTAAATGATCAGGACACCAATCAGAACTTTTGCTGTTTCCTCACGGATGGTTTTAACTGGCGGATTTTGGTTCTTGATTTGAGACTTAGTGCATCAATAAAAAAAATGTTTAGTGATGAAAGATTTATTTTTCGCTGGAGATTTTTAAGTTTTTTCATATCTGTTAGTATTAAGATGGGCCTCACACTGGTTCTCTAAACACATTCCTATGTTGTCTGTTCAGTGTCTATAGGATCTTTATGATGTGAGTATGTAAGGTACACAGAAAGTCTTTGTCTGGGTTCACACATCTCTGGTTACTATGTTTTCTTACCCAATCAGGAACAGTTTTAGCTAGGGTTTTTTCAGTGTGTATATATACTTGTCTGTTATCTGCAATAAACTAAAGAAGAACATTTGCGCCATTCTGTGTGCTGTGTGATTCTTCCCTGATCAGAAAAGACACCACGGGCATCGTAGATCGTATGGAAAATCTCTCCAAGATTGAACTTTTTGCATGATAAAAATCTAACAATATCTGAGTAAAAGAAAGGATGTCGTGAATAAATGTTTGTTGTGTTAAAGTTTTTAATTTTCCCCTTCTTTTTTTTATATTTATTTATTTATATTTTTAATAAAAATGGAAAAATGTGTGCTGCATTAATTGCGCATTAATAAAATTTGTGCTGTTAAAATGAATTTGGGTTAAAGTGTTATTAACGTGTTCATTTTGAAAAAATTTTAAGTATAAAGGACATTATATAAAGGTCAACCCAAAGTTGTTAAGCTTTTTCATGAGCCATTTATACTTTTGCATCTTCTTTGTAGAATCTACCAAAACACATAATTTGACTTAATTTCAAAACACCAGGAAAACTGTAATGCGAGGAAAATTCACAAGAATCTGTATGTGCTCTGTTATACTGCATCTATCATATGCTGTATAATAATGATGGTTTCTACAGCTGTGGCATCATATTGATGTTATTAAGAGGATGATTGGGACTGAAGGCAGATGATTGGGTGTGAAATGCACGACCCGCCACTGTAAATAGACAATCAATAACACTGTGCAGATATATTATGTATTTTATTAATTTTTGTACAAAAATATAAAAAAAAACCATAATCTATTAAACATTATTTAATGTGATCATTTTTTTTGTCTTTATGTGAGAACAAAGAAAGCTGATCTGCTGAAGGCACTTGGTGACGGCTGGAGGAACGGGCTTTGTGAGGTTTTGCTTCCACGATTCCAAAGCGTTCAGAGCGACTTTGGGGTTGCTGGGTGCCAGATCATGAGTGGCATAAACCACTGCGAGCTGCACCTCCCACGGCAAATCTGCACACAAAATCCATCATAAAATTAGGACTTGCTGAAGCACTTTCCTGTTGATAGAGAACTAAACATCAGAGAATAAAGATAAAGATTGATAAAGGACTTGTTTATTTGATACCTTTTTGCCCCCTGAACTCATTTACACGTTTCACCAGATCCTCGACTGATGCTGCCACGTTCTCCTTAAGGCCATTTTGGCCAAGTCGCCCTGTTTGAGATGGACAAAGAACATAAGTAAAAAACAGATGAATCCAGAAATAATGTAAGATAATGATCTAAAACAGAATTTATAGGAAACTTACCAAGTAGCCTGAAAATTGCTGCTACAGAGACGTTTCTGAACTTTGTTTCCTCTGTTTGTGTTTGTTTCAGCCAAGTCTTCAAAATGAGCCACACACTTTTTCTGTTAAATAAAAAATTGGACATATTAAGTTTTCTTGTGGCGGTAATAGAATACCATCAATTGTAAGTTTATGCAACAAGAATGGAAAATGTGCAGTATTTGGGACACACACTGTCTCATATGAGTCTCACATTTGCCAGTTTGCAATCTATTAAATGTTCAAAAAAACTAGAAAGATGAGAATTAAACACGTTGAAGCAGTTTCACATTCAGTACCGTATAACATGGGAGTCGGTCCAAATCCAGCCCAGTTGTGCACAGAGAAGGTCCAGGCTGAATACGTAGTCCCAGGCAGCAGGACAGAGATCATCACCATACCAACTGCTCTTCTGGAAAGTCAGACTTTTGTCTTTCAGAAGAGCCTTCAGTGTGCTGGTGATGGCTCTGTAGCTGTCTCCAGGAGGCTCCTGGCAGAAAATACATCTTTTCTTTAAAAACCAGATCAATGAAACAATGTTTACAATAATATGATCATAACTGAAAGGTCACAACCAATCACAAGTGCAGATGCTTGAAATACTGAGGTCGAGCTCTAACTGTGCATTCTGCTCTTTTTATAACCTCCATTTATTACTCTTATGTAAGGAGGAGTCCTAGAAAAGATTTTAGATACACATGCAAAGTAGCACACGTTACTAAAGGGTTTATGTATCAGACAGTAGCAGGAGTAAATAATGCTCTAGAATAGTACATGAGTATGTAATTTGAGGCACAGATTTAGTTTGTTTATTCAGCAGTGAGCACAGTGTCACATGGTTCTATATCACTTCCTTTATTAGTATATTATGAAACACAGATTTATTTGCTTGCATGTTTATTGCACTGATCTGATCATTTTTGTCATAAACAGCGTCATTAATGCTGGAGTTAAGTGCAGTTTCTTTGCTGCTGGTTATCAGTACTAATACACTACACTAATAAAAAAAGACTAAAATAGTGATGTAGAATAGTGATAGATACTTATTGATTTAATTCAGCATGAATTTATAATGAATTTGCTCCATAGATGACATGGACATTGGAAATTAAAAGTAGATTAAGAATGAAGTAAAACACATAAAAATTCCAGTTGAAAAAGGATGTTTAATGACTGTTCTGATGACTGTTGTGATGAGAATCAGCTACTTACTGTATCCCAGTGCAGAAACTTGCTGAGCAAGTAATAAACCTTTCCGTATGCCTTCATTTTGCACACGATGTGAATGGCTCTGCATAAAGGGCTGTTACAGGAGAAAACACTTGGCCATGCTGTCACCATGACCATTATCAGTTTTGGGGCTTGAGAAAAGTCTGCAAAGCAAACAAAATGATATCACAGATTTAAAATACACTGTATATGAAGAAATTCAAAACTAAAAACAGAACACAATTGGCTTCTTTATATCCCTTTTTTTCTTTTTTTTTTTTAGTAAATATATAATGAAATGTCAATATAATCTCACCTTCTTTAAGAAATCTGTAGGCGAGGGCATGTGCTTTATGAGAGTCTCCTCTCTTTTGACACAAGCCCACATAAACCCTACAGAGAGACTGCAGGAGTTCATGTCCCATAGACTCTTTCTCCGCCTTGATCTTCTCCAAAACCGCTTTCAGAAACGTCTCTGCTAACGACTAAATGAGACGGAAGAAAAGGCTCAACCAACATCCAACTGAATCAAACCTGTATTCAAATCATGTTTTTAAAACAAATATTAGGCGGTTAAGACTTGACTGTAGATTAGGTTTAGGAAAACTACTCGACTTTGCATAAACTAAAACCTGGAGTAAACATTTTTACATGACAAATCATATCTACTGTTCAATTTCAAACATCAGGACCAGTGAATTATGGATTGACTATTAAAACTGAGAAAACTCAAATCCAGAGCTATAGAATTGAATGCACACTAAATAAAATGCATGTGTTTGAATTGAATGCACACTAAATAAAACAGAAGATAATCACTTACCTCGTTCACACAAAACTTGGAAATGACAGATTTTTCTTCCTCTGTCAGAGAAGGAAGATCACATTTCCCTTTAAGTAGTGCATCAATCCAGTTTGGAGATAAAACATCATCACAGGAATCCTGCAGTGTTTTTAATGCACTAGTGATGAGGGATTGTGTTGTGTGTTTGTGAGGTGCAGCAAGTCGAGGCTTTTTAGCAGCACTGGGTGGTGGCATGTCTGATGCAGCTCTCTTTGTTCTAATATGAACAAAATGTGATCAAATCACATGACACAGACAATTCTACAGTATAGATAATACATTGGGAATGTGATATTACAGGAAAATAATCAGTATAAATAAAGTAAAAACATTAATAGAAACTTACTTGTTTGTGTTGGTGTCCTGCATCTTTAAACTTTTTGTATATAAACTGTGCATTTATTAAATATTTCGAAAAATATCCACAAGCAGTCCTGATTGTCCTGTCGCCAGAAAAAGAGATTGTTTGTGTACTGGTTTCCATGGAAACGGGGCGTGGTTTTGTGACATGTACTTCTTTTTTGGTCTCTATTGATTGGTGCGTAGTGTAAGATTGATGCACCAATCAGGGACGCGGACGCTATCAGGGAGGCGGAGTTTCTAGGATCAACGAGCCATCACTGTAAAAGTGATGGGAAGATCGGATCATTTTAGTGAATCGGTTCTTTGAATCTCATTCATGAAAATTATCGAATCTTTTTTTAATCATTTATTTCCTCTACATAACCTAAGGAGATTTTGCGATGCTTTGCTCTCGCGCGTCCAGTAGAAAATGAACGAATCACTCTTTGAGACGAATCGTTCTTCTGAGTCACATTAAAGACTCGTTCAAAGATCAAGGAATCGTTCATAACCGACTCATCAATACTCTGCATTGACAATAATGAGCTCCGGGAGAAACTCCGTGTTCCAGGTGGAGGATGAAGGCCCTCTGCCGGGATAGAGCGACTGTAAGACCCCTGTAACCGTGACTTTCTAGTCTTTATGGGTTTTATTCTCTTTGCAACACCGAGTCCCACACTTTGAGAACCACTGAGCTAGGCTAACTAGCCGGCTAACTAATCTTAGCTTCAATAGGTTTCATCCTCAGGTTAAATATTCTACATTTAGTGAGTTATAAACAAATTATAAATATCTGAATAAAGAATAATAGACTGTATTTGTTTTAAGTCAACTTTTAGTTATATATTCTAAGAAACTAGTTAACACAAAAACAGCGCTAGCAAACCCGGCTAGCATGAGGCTAATGATGATGTCTCCTACACCATTAGCCGAAAGGTCTATTTATGGGTGATTTGTTTCTCAATAATAATAATAATTGTAATTATAATAATTGTAAATATCGCAACTAACTATTATTTTGATAATCAATTAATCTAATGATTTTTTCCAATTAATTGGATAAAAAACAAACTTTTATAATTAAATGTTTTGCTTAT
Organism: Silurus glanis; assembly: GCA_014706435.1. NCBI lineage: Eukaryota > Metazoa > Chordata > Actinopteri > Siluriformes > Siluridae > Silurus > Silurus glanis. The sequence continues at coordinate 6,827 of JAAIIK010000277.1, forward strand.
TATAACTGTATAAAACGCTAATTCAGAGTATTTATGTATAAAAATGTACTTTAAAAATGCTCAAGTCACATATTGAGTTTAACAATCTTTAATTTAGACATTTTAAAGCTTATAGTAGCTGCTTGTTGACGAGTGCATGTGGGATTTCACCTTGAACACATTCACTCATGCTGGATTTCTTCTTTCTGTAAAAAACACAAAACAAAAAAATCATTTGAGTATGAAAGATGAAGCAATTTGTGTAAATCAACATTTGTATTGTATTTTACAGATGGAAAGTTCACAAACATGCTTAAAAAAATCTATATAAAATATAATACAACATTGTTTTGTTAATTTTTGTTTAAAAACTACAGACATTTTGTTCAGTTGTAAAAATATAAACATCTAGAATATATAATGAATTGAATTTTGTATAATAATGAAATGATATTTGCATAAATTAAATATACAAACATTGAAAACAAGCATTTGAATGTAGTAAAGCCGCAGTAAATCACGTTTGAGAACAGATAAGTTACTGTTGTAGACAAATGCTATAAAAAGAAAAAAGAAACGGAGAAACACAGCAAGTTAACAGACTTAATGAAAAAAAAAGGAAGAATATGCATTGGTGTACAAATGCTGTTATTTGCTGCTTTTAGATTTAATGTTTGTTCCCACCGTTTTAATTAAATCACCACAATGTCACTTTATATAAACCAAAACCTGGAGTAAACATTTTTACATGACAAATCATATCTACTGTTCAGTTTCAGAACATCAGGACCAGTGAATTATGGATTGACTATTAAAACTGAGAAAACTCAAATCCAGAGCTATTGAATTGCATGCACACTAAATAAAATGCATGCGTTTGAACTGAATGCACAGTAAATAAAACAGAAGATAATAACTGACCTCGTTCACACAAAACTTGGAAATGACAGATTTTTCTTCATCTGTCAGAGAAGGAAGTTCACATTTCCCTTTAAGTAGTGCATCAATCCAGTTTGGAGATAAAACATCATCACAGGAATCCTGCAGTGTTTTTAATGCACTAGTGATGAGGGATTGTTTTGTGTGTTTGTGAGGTGCAGCATCAAGTCGAGGCTTTTTAGCAGCACTGGGTGGTGGCATGTCTGATGCAGCTCTCTTTGCTTTAGTATGAACAAAATGTGATCAAATCACATGACACAGACAATTCTACAGTATAGATAATACATTGGGAATGTGATATTACAGGAAAATAATCAGTATAAATAAAGTAAAAACAGTAATCGAACCGATTGCGCAACCTGATGCTCGCGAGTCACGACAGAACAGATCCAGTGCGACTCCCGAAGTTACAAACAAACAGTTTACACAATAACACTTCAATAAACTACACCATTTTCACATGATGAGGATAACAGCATTCACTGACAACCAATTTCATTATCGATTATTATGTGATTATTGTTGCAGCCCTAATAATAAATAATAAACTCAGTGTTTCAAAGAGAATAAAAACCCATAAAGTTTGGAAACTCACTGTTCCAGCAGTCGTACAGTCGCTCTATTGAACATTTTTCTACAATTGAACATCAGGTAGCTGGTAAGTGTGTAAGTAGTAGTAGAATATAGTAGACCCTTTAGACCAGGGGTGTCCAAACTTTTTTTTTTTGTTTGTTTTACTAAAGTCCTGTATTAGATCTGTTTAATATGAATTGTGTGTTGACATGACGTCTCTCCTGAAGGTTGTCGGTTACGAGACGGAGACAAAAGGGTCTGAACTCTTCCAATTAAAATCTCAAGAGGCGGCAAATTTGGCGAAAGAGAATCTTGACGGCAATCTTTTTAACAACCTTAAAGTGTAATCTATTAATATAAAGGGTGGGTTTGGTCATATGAGGGGATTTCAGTCAGCATCAGGGGGTAATTTTGCTGGTGTCGGCATAAAGACTAACAGCAGTGTGTAAGAGCAGTGTTTCTGTTGTGTTACAGCTCCATCAACACTTTAATCTCATAAGCAGCGCGAGACTGAGAGGAACCACCACAACCAGAGTCCACCCACATCCAGCTCAAGTTCCAGCTGTGGAGGAGAAACCAGCTGCAGCTCAAGTTCCAGCTGTGGAGGAGAAACCAGGACAAGTTTAAAATCCAGTTAAAGCTCCTTCAGCATCTGTGAGTGAAGTCCAGATCTACAAGGACACTACATAAAAACACACACACACACACACACACACACACACACACACACACACACTTCTGCAAACCCCCTTTCTGTTTTTTTAATTTATCACTCTTTAATTTAGAAGACAGTCAGAGACACATTTGTATCTGTAATATTAACTGGATGTGGGCATGGTCTCAACTGTAAACACTCAAAAATGAAACAGTTTTAAAATAAATGTGAAGGAATTAGAAATAAATGATGTTTGTGATCTGGCACACTTGATATTGGACAAAGTGTAAGTGTAAGAACTGCTCTCCAACTTCTACAGCTTCATATCTATAGTGGGGGAAATAATTATTCAATCCCCTGCTCATTTTGTAAATTTACCCCCTTACAAAGAAATGAACAGTCTAGAATTTTTATGGTAGATTTATTTTAACAGAGAGACAGAATATAAAACAAATATGCTGTAACATTAAATTATACATTATATTATATATTGTAACACACACTATTTTATATACACACACACACACACACACACACACACACACACACACACACAAAAAGAGAGTTATTACTTGTGCTACTGCATGTCAGTGTTAAATAGTCAGGAACACACGCATTTTTCCATTCGATTCACTCAGCAGGTGACCCAGACCAAACTCTAATATTTCATACACTGTATTTATACCAAGAGATCTTTACAATTGACACACTACTTCCGCAGACTATAGAAATACTTCCGCAAACGTCTTCAAAAGTATAAAAGGCTTCAATCTTCAATCTGTCAAAATATCTGGTATCAAAAGTGAGTACACCCTAACTGAACTGAATATTCTGTGTGATCACCATTGTTATCTCACACTGCCTTAATCCTCCTGGGCATCGAATTCACCAGAGCTGCACAGGTTGTTGCAGGGATCCTCCTCCACTCCTCCATAATGACATCACAGAGCTGCTGGATGTTAGACACATGGTGCTTCTCCACTTTCCGTTTTAGGATGCCCCACAGGTGCTCAATAAGGTTCAGGTCTGAAAACATACTTGTCCACTTCATCACTTCCTCAGCAAGGCAGTTGTCATCCTGCCGGTGTGTTTTGGGTTGTTATTATGTTGGAAAACTGCGGCCCAGTTTCTGAAGGAGGGCATCATGTTCTCCTTCAAAGTGTCACAGTACATGTTGGAATCCATGTTTCCCTCAATGAAGAACAGCTCCCCAGTACCAGCAGCACTCATGCAACACCAGACCATGATGTTACCACCACCATGCTTGATTGTAGGCAAGACACACTTTTCTTGATTCTTCTCACCAGGGCGTCCCCACACATGCTGGACACCATCTGAGCCAGACAAGTTTCTCTTCGTTTCAACAGACCACAGTGATTCAGTGAACTGTTTGCAGGGTTTTTTTGTGAGCCAGCTGCAGAAGAGGCTTCGTCCTGTCTGTGTGTCTGTGTGTGTGTCTGAGTCTTAACCTGTGCATAACCTGGGATCTGAAGTTTCAGGTGCCACCAAGTAAACTCCCTGCAGTGGATGCAGTAGAATGGGGAGTAATACAATCAGAGACTCAGGGTTTATTTACATTTTTTTTTATTTTTTTTTATTGTTTTTAAATATAATCAAATATATTAAAGTAATATATTTTTGTGATATTTTATCTTTAGGTGGTGGTGAAGGTTTGGAGGTGATCATTCACAGAATCTGAAAAACAACAAGAAGATCACACACTTTAACAGCAGGAACAAGAAGCACACGATTGCATGTATAGTAGCTGAATGAGATTTAACACACTCGTTCACAGTTCGATTCTCTAACAGCATTTCCTTTGAGAAGATACTTACACGTGTCTGGACTCTAACGTCTGTTGCTGATTACCCTGACACGAATAACATTAACTGCAAAGGAAGAAAAAAACACATTTAACATGAAAAAATTTATGAATTCCAACATGATGAAATGATTCATGATTACAAGTTCATTTACACACTCGTTCACACAATCACTCACACACTCGTTCACAGTGGTTCAGTAACAGCATCTGCTTTGAAAAGAAACTTACTTTGGTCTGGATTCAGCTGACGTCCCATAATATTGTTGGGTATGATTGCATCCACATAATACCGAACAATTCTGGGAGCATCTCCCATTTCAGGGTATCCTGTGAGAGAGAGAGAGAGAGAGAGAGAGAAAGGTAATACCCACGTACTCAAGTATGCTCACACACAAACACACACCTTTCCACTGGAGTGTTCCAGGGGCCGTCACCACATGGGGGAACAGAATCCATTAGTCTTTTTCTTACTGCAAAAATACAAAAACATGAAAACTTTTAAATACAGTTACTGAAATCTAACACTAAACATCTATATAGCTGTCTGTCTATTTGACCAATCAACCCAGGTTTTGTTTAAAATTATAGCCAATCATCTGTAAGAAGGGGCGGGACAAAGTATGTAGCGGCATATTGAGTGACGTCATCACCCGGCTTGCCGCGCACGTAGTTTTTTTTTCTTTGCATCCGCGCCTAAATTTATTTATTTATTTGTGTACTTTTCACCTCGTGATTATTAGCCGCTGGTTTGTTTACTACAGTTGCTAGGACACACACAAACAAAAAACGTCCAGAGTGAGTTGATGAATTGCACATTGGTCACGTGGTCGCTTCCTGCGCTCAACAAGGTGCGGTAATGACGTCAGTGTTGTTTTTTTTTTGTTTTTTTTCCGCATCCGCGCCCGAATGAGAACTAAGACAGTGCCACTAGAGGGCAGTGTGAGACTGACAATTGTCAATGTGACCTGTGTGTTACAATTCATCTGTTTCTAACTAATGCACCTCTTCTTCTTGTTATTATTATTATTATTATTATTAGTGTTATTAGTTTCTTCTATTCCAAGCTTTGATCTTCAGTTGAAAGGTCCAGATTAACAATATAGAACTTAGAACTATAGAACTTTTTTGTAAAGTAAGCGACTAAAAACTCCAAAGGAATTTTCCTGCCACTTTATATGAGTTGTTTTAGAAAAAGCATCAATTCAATGCAGAGAAGCCCCTTTTTTTAATAACACTGTTTTTGTTCCTGTGTATTTGGGGGTGTTTTAATTTTAGAGCATGTTGTATTTAATAACCTTTGTATGTTTTTAAGTGCTTTTAATTTTCATGTTTTATCTATGAAGCATTTACTAAGAGCTTACGAGCACCTGGGCTTTGTTTTGCAACTGATCCTGAAGCAGAACAAGATCACATTCAAGCGTGTTTTCTCAGCCGTCACCAAGTGCCTTAGATCAGCTTCCTCCGTCATCACATAAAGCCTAAAAATGTGATCTCTTTATAAATATTTTTTTATAGATTATATTTATAAACATTGTATATTTTTGTGCATAAATAAATAAAATACACAGTAGATCTGCACAGCGTTACTCGTTGTCATCAAGACGGTGCCGGTCACGACTGCTCCGGCTACGTTTTCTATTTTTTTGTTAAAAAGTAAAAGTAGCATCTGGAAACCTGCAAGCCTTTTTCTAAGACGCACCACCCAGTAACAGTCACTCAGACACTAAGACACACACACACACACACACACACACACACACACACAGAAACCCTCACCACCACCTATAGATTAAACCACATAAAGAAAATAATCTCCTAAAATGTTTAATCAGATTTAATGATAACAAATATACAAATATACCCTGTGCCTCTTTCGCTAATATATACATCATTTTGAAATATTATTTGTACCTTTGTGTGTTTGCATCTTTGATATTTTATTATTTGACATCTTTGTAGTTTTTCTGGTAATTAAAAATAAAATGTTTTATTGTTCATATAACAGTGACTCGTGAATTATTCTGTGAACCCGCAGCGTCTTCTGTGTTGCCTGTTCAGAGTAAAAACAACCCTATGTATTCACAATTCAAGTTTCAGTGAGACGTCAAATAATGTCACAGTTAAAGTATGTTTAAACCAATGTTATTTGCATGGGAGGATCATGGGAATATCTTTTGGGTTCAAACAAAGACGACTATTGTCACGGCCATTTGTTGGTCAAAATTACCACCATAAAGGATGCTTACCACCATAAAGAATGCTTACCACAGTGAGACTAAACCATTATTTACTCATGTATGGGTATTTCTTGGAAAACATCTGGCATGTCAGAGCTGGTACAAGGGAAGATTCAGACAAGCTTTTGATTTTCCCACAAATAACAACAAACAATCATTAGCTTTTTAACACAAGAACAGGGACTTGAACCCTGGACCCTCAGATTAAAAGTCTGATGCTCTACCAAATGAGCTATCTGGGCTCCGCTCATGTGTCTGCTGTTGTGACACCTGGCCTCAATAAAATACTTGTCTCTGTGCTTGCTCAGAGAGGGCGAATCTCAGGAGTTTTTTTTAAGCTTTCTCCAATTGTTTAATGTGCTTTTCTTGTAAGAAGCCCACCATGAAGGTTATCCCCTATTTCATGTCCAACAGCAGTATTCAAGGAGCTCCTTTGTCAATCTTTGTCCATAGTCTAACGCAGGGGTCTCCAAACTACGGCCCTCTCATCCGGCCCGTGGAGACCTTTTTGTCTACGGAAAAAAATAACGGAAATTTACATGTATCCTGCCAAGATCAGCCGCCGCTTACGTGGACGTTATGTTTTTACCGAATTAAAATAGAGGCGCGCAGTAGTGCGTTATGTTTTCCAACCGATCACTACATTGCAAAACCTTATTCGCTGCTTACTTTTCCTACTTCCGTTCACAGTCAATAAAATGATATAACGCCATCTAGTGGTGGAGTTTTTAATGGTTTGCTGCTTGTTCAAGACTTGATTATTTTGATCACAGTTTGCCAGTTGCGGTTGACTGCTGCGATGAGGAGTTGTTGGTGTCAGTTAGTGTCTGATTGCGAAACATGTTGCACTCTATTTTATTTAGTGATAAATTCCTTCGCGTAATTACTTATCAGAGTGTTTAAAGTATTGGGAATGTCGTTAGTTTAGTAAGAATTTTTCCAATATTCTGAAGAGGAAACATTAAAAGCAACAATCTCTCTACCATAAGTGGATATATTTGCACAATATATTCAGGTAAGTTTAACGTAAGAAATCATAAGATATTTTTAAAAATTGTTTCGGGTCATTTGCAGCTATAATTGCGACGAAATTAGTTCGCATAATCAGGTTTTTTGAGCGATATTGTGTGCAAGATACTTTCAGTTTCACTATTTATTTATGTTGAATTCCCTTTATTTTAGTGCCCAGTGATGGCCGAGAAGAGGAAAAGAAAAATAGACGATGAGTGTCTGCAATTTCACGAAGAATGGTGTTTGAAATACTTCTTCATCAAATCCGGCGAGAAAGCATTGTGTGTGATTTGCAACGAAACCGTGGCTGTGATGAAAGAATACAACCTGCGCCGTCATCATCAAAGCAAACATCAGGAGAAATATGTACAGTTGGAGGGTAAAGTCCGCGCCGAAAAATTTTCTAAATTACAAAATCAACTCACATCTCATAGGACATTGTTCAGTAAATCCTCAAATGAAAATGAATCCCTAACTAAGGCCAGTTATAAAGTTGCCTACGTCCTGGCTAAAAGTGGCAAATCGTTTACAGATGGTGAAGTAGTGAAGGAATGTTTGTTGGAGGTGGCTGAGGAACTTTGCCCAGAAAAGTCAAAATAATTTGAAAATGTAGCTTTGGGTGCAAATACCATTGCCCGCCATGTTGCAGACATGGGTGAAAACATTGTGATTCAAAAAGGCGAAAAATGCAAGCAAGTTTCGCCATTTTTCAATTGCAATGGATGAATCACTGGACAGCTGTTCCACCTCTCAACTGCTTGTGTTCATTAGAGGTGTGGATGAAGACATGAACATAACACAAGAGCTGGCTTCCCTACATAGCAGGTATGGCACTGTTACCGGAGAGGATATATTCAATGAATTGAAAAAAACATTTGCTGATTATAACTTGGACTGGACTAACCTCAGTTGCCTGACTGTTGATGGAGGAAAGAACATGAGTGGCATAAAGAAAGGCTTGGTTGGACAAGTGAAGCAGATGTGTAATGAGAAAAACATTCTACAACCAATGTTCCTGCACTGTATTATTCACCAGCAAGCTTTGTGTGCTAAATATGTGGACATTAGCAGTGTACTGAATCCTGTGGTGAAGATGGTGAATTTAATAAGGTCACATGGGCTCAACCATAGACAGTTCAGAGGCATGTTGAAAGATACAGACACAAAATCGCAAGATTTACCATATTACACAGCAGTAAGATGGCTAAGTTGTGAGAAAGTTCTGAGCAGAGTATTTAAGTTAAAAAAGGAAATAGGTGACTTCCTGGAAAGTAAAGGCAAGCCACAGCCTTTACTGTCTGATGAAGAGTGGGTATGGAAATTGCCCTTTGCTGCAGACATAACTAGTCATTTACATTTCACATAAAAGCAAATCAGTGTATGGCTTTACACTGTACACTGGTCTGCATTATCCAGTCCTTTAATGTTTTCTGAAAATAAGCTTAGTATGTGTCATTTGGACCTTTTAAATATACAAAAAAAAATCCTACCATTTTATTTCATATTGGTTGGTCTATTTTGCAGATTAAGAAAAAGTTTTACAAGGAAATTGTGATCAAGGATTCCTTCATGGCAATCTGAACACACAATGCCATGGAGGTGTCAGAATGTTGTGTGCAAGATCTTCCTATATGCAAATTTTCAGCTGGCCTAGAATCACTTAGGCCAGAGTCATTTTTAGTCATACATTTAATAAATAAATTTTATATGAGCCACCTTTCATTGGGAATAAGTGTAAGAATGTAGTGCTTAAATGTAATTAGCAGAGAGTTGGACATCGATTGAGATCACAGATAAGGATGAGTATCGCTTCAGAGTGAAGAAAAGTAAAACCTATTTCAAAATCCTTTCACTTCAAGATCTGCATGTGGTCAGTACATGGTTGAAGAGAAGAAATGCTGGATTCGAATGACCTGCCTACTTTGTGCACCAAACAGAATGATTGCCATTGTTTTCCTTTGATGCACGCAAGCCACAGTGGACTCATTGATGGATGTGCAGACTTCAGGCAGAACCTTGCGTAGTGGGTAAGGCGACGGACTTGAAATCCGTTGGAGTTTCCGTGCATCGTGTTAAAGTCTTGCCTACTACATTTGTGATCTTAGTTTCTTACAAATTCCCTGCAGATTGTTCCGCCAGAACACAGCTCTTTAACACTGCAGCAGCACGTTTTGAAGTCGACCCC